>VYZM01003373.1:272059-284326 GCA_013398915.1 Dromas ardeola
CTCCCCCTCTAGTCTTCCCCCACCCCTCCACGATGTGATGTGGAAGAACAAAGCAGGGCTGCCTCCTCTGTCACACACGCTGCCTCAGTTCCTCGTCCTTCTCTTCTTTCTCTCCCGGGTTCCGTCTGAGAAGCTTCAGAGCTTCAGATCAAACATGTCGAAAACAAAAATACAGAGAGGGAAAGAGCAAGTGTGCACGAGAGTGATCCATCTGTCACTGGAATCTGGAAAAGAAAGCACACAGTAGACAAGAAGAGGCATCAGTTGGAGGAGGTCTTTGAGATAAGAGTAGGGACAGCAAGGTTTCATGAGAAGAGGGAGATGATGGGGAAGACACAGCATTAGGGTGCAAGCGAGGGAGGACTGGGACTGCCTGTCGTGCTGATAAGCCTTTGAGAAGGGAACCCTCACAACGTATAATCTCGTATATGCCGAAGGGTATCCAGGCTCCCTTAAGTAAACAGCCAGAGACCTGGGGCAAGGCAGCAGCGGAGGAGGAGAGGGGTAGAAGGGGAAGGGGAGGGAGGGTGGGAAAAAAAAGGCTATTATTGCGGGTGGCGCAAAACTCCTAACGTAAACAAAGGCAAGCCCCAAGCACAACCAAAGCCACGGATTTTCTGCTGCCTGAAAATGATGTACACAGAACGCATGAAGTAAGGAAAATGCAGACAAACCTCCCCTCCTGAAAAAAAAAAACAATCCACAATATTTTTTCATTGTTTCCTTCCTTCCTTCCTTGATGCAAGAGGGATAAATAATTCAAGCCAAGTGTAACTACTTGTGCTCTAAAAATTGTTCCTGCCTCTTGGTGCAGGGACAAGGCTGTTGAGGTGATCCAGCCTGGCTTGAGCATGCTGGAGGGGGTGCAGGGTGTAGGCGGTGTGTCAAATACCAGCTTCCAGCCTCTCGCCCAACAATGCCAGCAGTCCTGAGCTGGAGAACATCACCCACCTATCCCCCACCAAAGAGAGGTGAGCAGCTTCCACCTTTCTACTTTGCTACCTCTCCTTGGGGGCTATGAACACCATGGGACAGGACACCTAGCAGGAATCGGCTGCAAAGTGACATTTGATTCAATGTGTTTCCGGGCTCTGGGAAAGATCCTGGTTCTGACTGGGAAGGGCAGCCTGGAGCACCCTTCCCTCTGGCTGCAGCTTCAACCCTTCCCCCACTGTGCTGAGACAGAGGCCTGGCAGGGGTATCCTCCGGCAGCCCAGAGGAAATAATTGCATACAGCAGATAAAACATGTGGGCACAGTGCTCTCTCTTTTATTTTTTATTTTAATTTTGAGGAGAAAGAAAACAATAAAATACAGAGAAAAGGATTCTTAGTTAATGAAAAATAAAGATTCCCTCTTGCCCCTTTTATTTTGGGGGGAGGCTGCTCACTAAAGATATCACCGAAGCTTTTTCTGCAAAAGCTGAACCAATTTCTAGCACAGAGACACAAAGGGCAGAAATAAAATGAAGGAAGATAAATGGAGGAGGAGTGAACCCTTGAGGAACAAGGCTTACGTCTGTGGAGAAATCTGAGCTGATTTGGGTCTGTGGAATTACCAGGCCAGCTGGATTAAAGGATCAGAGATAGTGTCACAGAGAAACACTTAAATATTCAATAATCCAAAAGTAAAGCCAAGATGGAGAAGGGGAGGGGGAGAAGAGCTAGACCAATGGAAAAGACAGAGAAAAAGCTTCTGTTCCTCACAGCTCATCATCTGAGACCGCTGAACTCATGTCATTTATGGTTGTCATATGATGGCCTCCAGCTGCTGCCTCAGCTTTGCATCAGCCAGCACTGAAGCAGAAGGCAGAGGTTTTTACAGTCTGTTGCTTTATTTCTCAGCCTTATAATCCAATAAGAAATAATTTCCTGACACTCTCTCCCCAGCTGTATCAGATAGGAGGCACATCTGGCTCTCCACAGATTGGGACACACAGGCCTCCGATATTCCTCAGCGCCAGTCCCCTTTGTTGTTCCACCTTTTGCAGAGGTGACTTAATGCAGAGATGAAGCCGATCCCCAACACCATCCCTTCACCTTCCTCTCTAACGTTCCTTCACTTTGCCTGGTCTCTTCCACTGAACAAAAGAGCGGCAGATACTATCATGATTTTTGCACATTGGTGCCCAAAATATGTCCACCCCAGCAGAGCGTGGGGCAGCCCCTGAGCAAGCAGTGAAAAGCTCAGCCCAGATTTTAGCCAGCATCCTTCTCTGAGCGTTATGCTTTGGCCTGTTTGTTTCACCTCATCCTGCACAATATCTAACTCCATACAGGAACATCCCAGCCCCTTGCTTTGACCCCTTCTGGTGGAGCAGGCTGCTCCAAATGCTGTGCTGAAGTCATCATTGCCTGCTGTAACTTTTTCACGGTGCATGGGGACAAACTCTGAGGCCAGGACCCTGTTCCTCTGCAGCAGCCTCAGCAATCTCTGAGAGCCACCCCATGCCACCCAGGGAACTGCACTCAGGCAGCACATAGAGGGCTTGGAAAGGGAGATGTTCTAGCAGCCTGGAAAGGAAAGACCTCTTTCCTTCGACTGGGTTAGGGGGCGGATGGAAATGAAGGTAGTGTTTACCCTTTCTGTGTGTCAAAACCAAGGGGACCATGCAGAGAAGACCTGCTTCCCATCTACCTCCCACCTTGGCTGTGCAACCTTGCCTCAGCCACAGGCCAAAGGAAGGGCCAATCTATTCGTCAAGCCAAATTTATTGGTCCCCCTGGGTGTCCAAGGTGGCTATGTACAAGAAATATGCAGACCCTGCCATTCTTCCCCCAGTGGCTCCTGCCTCCCCACTGTCACGCTGGTTTTAAGGCCTCTGAGTTCAGTCCAATCTGTGGCCTTCTTCATCTTTGCCCATGGCCCAGGACTCCATTTCAGCTTAGCCCAGTGCCGTCAGTCCCTGACACAGAAATGCTGTAGGAGTACTAGTCTCCAGCTCCACCACAGCCATCCTTTGCCCTTTAGGGAGCAGCTGCTCCCTGACACTGGCAATTCACAGGCAAGGGGAGGCTGGGGATGGGGATCAGCACCATGCCCTCCCTCAACTGTCTAGAGACAACTGAACATAAATCAAATAGCGTTGGAGTCCAAAAAGACAAGGAAGCAACACTCTGTCCTTTCTGCTGGCCTGAAAGGTGCTGACAGTGAAGTTGGCTGTTTCCCTCCCCTGATTCTCAGGCAACAGAGCTAGAAGATGCAGGGATGGAGGGTGGGCAGAGAGAGTAAGGGCAAGCAACTTCAGCCCAGAGGAGAGCCGAGGAGGGCGGATGCATGAGTTGTGGAGAGCCTGGTTTGGAGGGAGGCTGTGGTTATGGGCGAGGGGAAAAGATGGGACACGGGGTCTGTTTTATAGGGCAGGTGCAGGGTCACCACCCCCATGTGCAGGGCCTGTCCGGCTGTAGGGTTCCAACACTCTTCAGTGTAACCCAAGACGGCTCTTACAACATGCCTTTGGCTCCTGGCCACCCTCACGTATGCAAGAGCATCAAGGAACAGTAGTGGCATTGTGCCCATGAATGCCTGTACCCTCCTTGGCTGGCACAAAGTCAACCCATCAGCTCTGAGCTCCCAGTGATTTCCCTCTGGTTTATTCCCTACTAATGGATGCCTCAATGTTATTGGTATTTCTTTGCACCAGAGTGTTTGGAAAAGAGCAGAAGGCCACAGGGATGGTTCCTCTGTTCAGGGGAGAGAGCAGGGAAGGCAAAATGGAGAGGGAAGAGCTCCAAGTCTGAGTCAGGAGCTGAATGTCCCGATAGCAACAGGCAACCCTTTGGCTCTGGGATCAAGGTGGCACAAGGGGTGGCACAGGAGTACAGTCACTAGTTAGATCGCCAGGTATGAGGGCAGATTAAAATGCAACCACTGAAAGTGTGGACAGGCATGATATAAGGGACAAAGACAAGCTGGGGGCTGAGGGGGTGGAAGGACCATGACTGAGAGAGGTTACAGGGTCTAGGGGCCACGGTGTAAAAAGGCAACCAGAAAAGCCACATACAGCGGCAATTTGGGCCTGGAATTCTGATCTTGTCAACCTTGTCCTCCTGGGGCCCAGTGCACTGGAAAAGCCAGCGCTTAATTCTGCCATTGCTTAAACGGTGCTAAGAGCCTCCCATTAGAAATGCATGCATTAAAAACCTGCCAAACACTCTTGGCTCCTCTGGGGACACCCCGAAACCAGGCCAAAGCTCCTGCTGCTTTCTTACGGTCTGTGCTGCAGCTGGGCATCAGCCCTCTTCCCAGCTCGGTGTGCTGCCTGCTCCTGGTGGGCCTCAGGGCACAAACACCATCTCCAAGGGGCTCTGCCTCCCCCCTGTTGGCTTCAAGGTCCTTCCAGGATTATCTCTAACCTCTTTCTGAGAAAGAGGCCTTTCCCAGGGGCGCTTGGTAGGGGGAGTTGGTGCCTTCCTTTAAGGGACTCTCCATACATGCTGGGTAGTTTCTGTAACACACACCAGCGTGAGCATCACTGCAGCTGCTTCAAATCACCACCCAGAGATGGTCCTTGCTTTTGCCCCTGGTTATAGTGAAAGAACAGTGCCATGGGAGAAGCTCACAGCACGAGTGTGGCACTTAAACAACAGCAGTCCCTTCCCTCGCAGCACCGCTGCTTCCAGGGATGCTCCCATTTAGTGCAGGAGTTACCATCAAGTCATGCAGCAAAGAACCTGTGGCTGTGCCCAGAGGTCCTCCAGAAACCCTGAGAACTTTGGGACCAAGAAAAGAGGGAGTAGAAAGCCTGATGACCTCTGGATTTGTGACATGGAAGACATTTGTGTGTGTGTGTGTGAGAGAGAGATAATGTCTTCTACTGCAGCTTCTCTGATATCCACCAAGGGTTGAGCTCACACAGCTTTCTTTCCTTTAATGGGGCTCTGAAAGCTTCTCGCTCGCATTCTCTCTTCTCTAACTTATCCCCCGATTTTCATGAAACACATAAGATCACAGCATCTCTGAGATCCATCCCAATGTTACATTTGTTTGAAATTTGCCCTGTGGCTTCAAAAATCTAGAAGATTGAGGAGCTGGCTTAGGCAAAAACATAAAAAGAAAAGGAAAAAAAAAAAGCTGTAGAGCCACCCTAGAAAGTCATGCAACAAAAGGTGTTTTCATGTCACTAACCAGACAAAGTCTTCATCCCTTGAACTGGTATCCTGGGTCCTGCTGAAGCGTGGGTTAGAGGCTGTGTGAGTTTTGGCAGAGTGCTGCCGCAAGAGAAATCTCATGGTTCAACTCTGTGCAGGTTCATTTCACCATATACAAATCCACAGCACCTGCTGTGAGAAAAATCATCCCTCTGAAAGCTGGGCTGGCACTGTCATGAGTGGGGAGGAAGCTTGCGACTCTCAAACTGCAGCTGTCCTTGACTCAAGGAAGCCCAAAGCACTAGGATCGCAGCGGGACACTGAGGTGAGGAAACCCACAAAACCACACAGGATTTCAGCTGCTTCTCACAGGACGCTACTGCAAGGATGCTCGCAGTGCTCAAATTCCAGCCAGCAACGATGGGTCCGTGCACAGAGGAAGGGCAGAGGGCTGGAATACAGGCTGTAGGACTGTCTTGAGGACACACTGCTCTGCAGTCCTGCCCTTCGGCCAGTCCGAGGCACGGGAAGAAGTTAACCTGAAGTTCCTGTCTGCCATACGTGTGCACCCAGGCTCAAGCAAATGCTCAGCCATTGACTCCAAACCTTTGCTGGGCCAAACAGCTTAAAGACTAACCATGAAAAAACCCAACATGATGCTGTATATAAAACCCCTGCTCTCCCACCGCGCCTCCCCAACAGCGATTAGATGCCTAATTTGTTAGGCAGCAAGAAAGAGAGAATGGGAAAGCTCAGGGGAGAAAAACGAAGCAGCTCAGAAGCATGAAAGAAAAAAGAGAGCTTTAGAAGCGTAAATCTTATTTTAGAGTGATAAATACTGGCAGAAAGGTCTTTCATATGCCAGTGGTTCCCTGGCAGGCCAGAGAGCCACCTTTGTTTTCCAAAGTGAAATGGTTACCTTTTATATTAATATGATTATTGAAGATTAAGGGGGATTTGCATCAAGCCAGCTCCACCCAGATGGCCTGTGGCAGCAGCCCACAGGAGTGTGTGGATGGTGGTAGGCTTGGGGAACAGCCTTCTCCAAGTAGAAAAGGATGTCAAGAGATTACAGGTTCCATAAAAAACATTAGCAGCAGCAAAGCTGCCTTCATCACCCTCCCTCCAGGGGAGAGGGGGGCCTGGGAAACACCATTCCCCTCGGTGTCATCCCATGAGCCCAGACCCGAAGCAGTGGAAAGGCTTAGAAATAATTCCTGTCGGCAATGGGGAGGGAGCGTGGGCTCTGTGTGACCGTAGGGACCTGCCATCAGGAGTGCAACGGCAAGACTGGCTTTGCCTGGGCAGGTGCCATGGGTGTGCGTTGGGGGTGAGTCACTGTCGAGAAAGGGTGGCAGCGTCGGCTCCAGGAGTGCGAGGCGGAGGGGGAGTATATGCGGAGGAGATGCTATAGGTGATGGGGTGGATGTGCGGGCCGGGTGTGCATGTGGGTTAATCACTCTGTGAAGCAGAGAATGAGGGCTGGGTCCTGGCGGGGCGGGTGGGGGGTGGGGAGGAATTGCCATGGGGAGCCAGGCGAAGCGCTGGTTGTGAGTGTATGTGTGTGTGCATGGTGTGTTTGCGTGAAGCAGCCACTGTGGAGAAAGGGGTGGGAGTGCTGGCTGTGTGTGAGGCGCCGTAGGGAACGGGGTGGGAGCGCAGTCTGCACGTGGGCGTGCGTGGATCACGGGAGACGACCATGGTTGTGTGAGTGTGTGTGTATGGGAGAAGGTCTGTAGGAAAAGGGGTGGGATCACTCCTGTATGTGTTCCCCAACGTGAATCACTGTAGGGAGCAGGGTGTGAGGGCTGGCTCTGTGCATGTGCGTGTGGGAGGGAGTTGCTGTAGGGGACAGGGAACGACCTCTGCTCTCTGCGAGCTGTCAGGGGGAAAGGGACAGAGTGGCAGCTCTGCATGAGCATGCGTGTGAGCTGCCGCAGGTCACAGGCCAGGAGTGGGGGTGCTGGGTGGATGGGAGGGAGCTGCTGGAGGGTGCAGGGCGGCAGCAGTGGCTCGGTTTGTGTGCAGGGCATTGCTGCAGGGGAGGGCAGCATGTCCGGCATGAGGCCAGGAGAAACTCTTTTATGTGATGTCACTGCAAAGACCCCCATCCCCTCAGGGCCACTGTGATGCCTCTGCTGTCCTGTGCTGGCCTTGCTGCCCTATTTCCTACAACAGCAGCTCCTAGCTTTCACTGGGCTGACTGTGAATGGCAGGTCCACAAGCTATTTAAGAGATACCCTCACTCAAAATAAAGAATACCTCTAGTATTTCTGCATGCTAAATACAGCCCCAGCAACCCAGCGGTGCCGGTTTGGAGTGTCCCCAAACATGGTACCCTGCAGGTACAGCAGGGAAGGGGCATGAAAAGGGTTAGTCCTTGCATTACAGCTCACTACTGTCTCCTGCTGGAGGGACTCAGACCTTAAGGAATCACATAGGTCCTGGGCTGGCAAAGGGTAGCAATCACTTCACAAGGTGCACTGGCAGCCAGTCGTCCTGTGGAGGATATTTCCAGGCCTGCAGACTCCTGTGGGGCACAAGCATCGGCATTCCAGCATCCTTCATCGTGCTCTTGCCTTCCAGCCAACCTTCCCCTGGGTGACCATCTGAGAGAGGTTCCCTCACTGGCAGTGAGACCTCTCTCCAAGTAGGACAAGCAGCCACCCCAGTACAACTCCAGCATGAAAACTCCAGAGGTCAAGCCACCATTCCAGTGAGAGGAAGGGGCTGCCCTTGCATGGCCTTCCCAGCCAAGGTGTCTCTGACAGTCATGTGTCATTACCCCAAGTCATTAGTCTGCAAGATGTCAAAAGACAGGGCAGACCCTGTGCTCAGGTTTCTTGCAAATGGACAGTCAATCAGAAGCTGCTACAGATGACAGTTCAAATACAGCAGATGTAGTCCTGATCTGGTGTGGGGCAGAAGCAGAGGAAAGGTGTGGGGGGACATGGAGAAGCTGTTTCAGGTGACCCAAGAGTGAAATGCTGTGGCAGCACAGGCTAATGGGGAAACTTCAGCCCCTCAAAGTTCTTCCTCTGGTCAATGCCTGCCTGGATTCAGCAAAAGGAGTAGCCCCACACTGGACAGGACATTATGTTTCCACATGGCTGCTTCCACCTTCCCTCCATCCTCCACCCCAGGCAGTGGCACAGCTCAGCCCTGCCGGGGAGGGACCCTCCTCCCGGCCAGCTCGCCCACCTATGTTTCAAGCTAACATCTGACATGCATTTTGACACAGCCGTGCCTCCCCTCTCTTTTCCCCACTACCTTGCCTTGTTTAGAGCCTGTTTTTTTCTTCCATTGCCAAAACACAATGACTGTTATAATTAACAGATTATCTCAGTGCGACAGCTGCAGTCCTTTGAAAATTAGGTTGAATAACAGGATCCTGCCGTATGGTAATTTCTTTTCATCTCTCAAATATTTTCTCTCTCTCACTCTCGTTTCTACCTCATTTCTTTTTTTCTTTCTTTCTTTTCTCTTCCCCCCGCTCCTACCTTTCACCAGCTCCCTGACTGGATGAGTGATATCTTTGGGGTGAGACAGGCTGAAGGGCTCTCTCTACCTTCATCAGCTGTTTTCATTCCTTTTCTTTTACCACCACACCTCGCAGAGAGGCAGTGTTTGCGAGTAGGATCATAAACAGGTCAGGAAAAAATGTGCCCACCAGAGGCCATGGCCAGGGGCCCTCTCTGAAGCCCCACCGGCTCAGAAAGGCAGCCCAGGGAATTGGATGGGAAGGGGAGAAACCAGGATGCGGTAGCCTGAACCACTGCCTGCGACTTTCCCACAGGGAACTGGGTACAGCGGTGTGGCTGAGCGGTTTGTACTGAGGTAGCCAGGGTGCTCTACCCACCCACCTACCCGTCCGCCTTCTTGCTGACTCAGTACCTGCCCCTGACTCACCACTTGCTCACTGAATGGGGACTGGCAGTACTTATACGGCATCCTTCCCTCTCGCTAAGGCAATAGCTCTGCCACTTACCACCCCCTCTCCCCATTATCCACCTACATCTGTCTCTCTACCGACTCAATCAACCCAAGCCAGCCAAAAAAGCAGCTTGCTGGAAATTTGGAGTTTCAAAACCAAAATAAGAACCAGTGCTGCTCCCAGCTGGACCCAAACTAAAGGCTCCAGAAATCTCCTCCTCCAGGACTGGAGATCCTCTCGCCCCTGCTGCAAACTGGGCTGATCCATTCACCAAAGTGGCTGGACTCCTCGGCCTCTGCTTGGGCAGATGTGCTAGCACACAGCGTTTCAGGCTGCGAGGATGACCAGACAGACATATGGGACAGGTCAGTTGGGATGGTGCCTGGAAATGGCAACTGAAAGGTTTCAAGTTCAACATGTTCTGGAGTCAAGAAATCCACAACTTTGTCGTCGACTGTACCAGGAGTGTTAGTTAATTATTCTCAATGCCTGGCTTGAGCTCATGCAAAATGCCTTGATCCTGCACGGCTCATTTCAATCATGTCCGTAATCTATACAAATTGTCTGTTACAATTAAGCACTGCTTTTTCCTCTTGAAAAACAGGGCAATATTCCTCCACACCACTCATCCATCGCAGCCTAACCCACCTCTGCAGAGGCTCACTCCAGCTGAGTCCTGGGCCTCCTCCTGCCTCCTCAGCACAGCCATTTCCTCTCCTCCCATGGAGTTCCACCTCATTTATTTCCCTAATTCCGACTCGGTAGAACAGAAACTCTTTGTCACCATTATTCTGCCAAAAGCCAAGTAGAGTCTTTTAACAAACACTCATCCGTTCCATTGTATTTCAGCAGTCTCCAGTAATGCTCCTCCTCGTTGTCCATGATCTCTCTCTTTTTATCCTTCCACACCCTCACCCTGCATTCTCCCTCTGCTTTCACTCCAGGTCCTGTGTTGGCTGGTGGCACTTAAAGCACATCTCCTCATTCATTCACTGTCACTTATCCAAATGCTACCTTCACTTATTAATTCTCCTTTTTTCTAGTAGCATCCCTCCTCTGAGTGCTTTGTACAGTCCTACTTACGTATCCAATAATAGTATTTTCCCAATGAGTGAGTCATATACCCCTTTGCTGACATTTAGAATTCTCCTTGTTCTTTGAAACACGTTTATTCATTCCCCCTCTCTACAATTATATATGTCTACTCATGGTGTTGCATTTCCTACCGCAGCCATGCAGCAAACAGATGATCCATGCAAATAACCCAACAAAATGATTGTCTCTGCTGGTACCTTGTCAACCTCCATTTTAATTATGTAGGCCAAAGCTAATTCAAGCTATGAAGCAATCAAAAATAGGGGGCACCTTAATTTAAAAAACACCCCACCCTTTCCTTTGTTCTTGCTCAGTTCAGATTTCAATCTTTTTTTTTCCCCACCTATTTGCTGCTTTGCCTCTTTCAATACTGTTAGTAGCAGAGTACACGGAGGCTGCAATTGATATTGGGCCTCTGGTTTCCTAGGTGCAGTAAACGCGTTCAATGAGAAACAAACTTTGCTCCAGACTGTTTCCAAGCTGAAAGGAGAGAAGAAAAGGAGTATCACTCAGGTAATAGGGGCACATAAATGTCTCACCCACTAACCCGGGTAATATACACTCCCTGACCAGTGAATGATGCCACATCCCCCTAAATCTCCCTCCAGAGGCTTAATCAGGTAGCCCTAGCAAGTAATTCATCTGTCAGTCCCTCCTCATTCTTCACCGTAGCCCTTATTCCTTCCCCCACACTGTTCTTTGCTTCTCTTCCAGTCCTTAGTCACCCTTGCACATGCCATATTTTATTTATTCCTTACTACTCCTCTTAACCTGCATAGGCCAAACCCTAAGCTCGGTAGTCACCCTGACTCATTTCCTACCCAGGAAAAGCAAGGATCTAAATCAGTGGGAAAGCCTGTGATGTCAATCTGGACAAAGACTGACACTGCACGGGGACCCTCGCACGATTATTTCTTGTTCTCTTCTCACTCATTCAGGTTTGCATTTAGCAACATACTTGAGCACGCACCCAACTGTAAACCTATGCAAGTCCTATTCAGCTTCTCAATTGCTTTCTTCTGCAACATCTGTGTTGACGGTTCCCACATCTTCCAAACACAACAGATTCTCCTTCTGTGCTTCCTCTTCCTAGCCTCTTTGTTACCCACCCACCAACATCCTTTCTCTCGCTTTGAGAAATTTAGACTTTTCCTTTTTTTTTTCCCTTTGCTTGTTTGGATTTTCTTATTTTCACTGCTGCCCAGGGACTCCAGCTTGTAATTTCACCTCCCTTTTCCTGAGATTGCTATGTTGAATAAAACACTGACTTCCCCCTCTTCTCTCCAGTATTCTGAAATACCGAATTGGGCCATTGAGGAGAAAAGCTATTGGCCAGGACTGCTGTCTCTAATACTGAAACAGAGCTGGCAGTAATATTTACAGGCTACTTTGAAAGCTCCAGGGATGGCTTGTGGCCAAAAACGATGATATCCACCCCCTCTTTTTTTTTAATGATGTCTTCCTATGACTCAGTCTGGTCCATAAGTCAAAATGAGATTTTTATTTTTTTAACCATCCTCCCTTTAAGCAATGAGAACAAGAGCCTAAGAACAGAATGCCATAGCATCATGGACAGGACGGGTTACGTCACGAGTAATGCAACTTGGGGTGTCCTTGGTGGCTTGAAAAGAAGCAGAACAAAAGACGCATGTCCTCTTTCCGGAGAAATGAGTTTTGGCAGACCTAAACTGGCAATTGCCTGAGTTTTCTAAACTTAGTTCTATCTGTAAGCAAAGCAAGAAACACGTGGGAAGAAGAGACACCATGACCTCAGGGGCTCATGACTTCCTGGGCTCAGCAAGGAGCTACCGTGCCCTTTATTATCCATCATTGTACAGAGGCAGAGTCTTGAATAAAGGGGACGGTGTAGGGGGAACTGTGACAGCTGTTTCAAAGTGGGACTGTGGCGTAACAACGCAGCCTGCCCACACACTCTTACCTCTGCCTCCAGCTATACAGGCTGCAGCAACAAACAGCCATTCAAATGGTTGATAAACGAGCAGTTCAGCCGGAGACCACTTAATTTGCTCCTTGCCTTCTTTGTCTGCCGGTGGCAGGGAAAAATGCATGTTTGGAAATTGGCAGTGTTGTGTATAGCATTACCAGGCTGGAGTTATACTGACTGCTAGAGAAAAAAAGAAAAAAAAAA
>VYZM01003373.1:284353-320762 GCA_013398915.1 Dromas ardeola
AAAAAAAAAAAACAAAACAGGAGAAGAGGGAGGGCGGCTGAGAGCTGGGGAGAAGAAGGGTGGTGTGGGAGCGGGGGAGAGCCAGGGAAGGAAAAAGGGAGAGAAATGAGACAGTATTGAATCCAAGACTAGATACTATGATGATGAGGACATTAAGAATATGATAGATAGGCAGGAAAGGAAGGCGAACAGACAGAAGCAGGCACAGAGAAAGAGACAGAGACGAAGGAGGGAGGGAGAAGGAAGAGAGAGAGGCAGAATTAATTTAGGAGGAATATACTGAAAACATAATCTTCTCAACGGGAAAAAAAAGGGGAGGGAGAGAGAGAGAATTAAACAAACAGCGACAGGAAACTGAGAAAGAATAACTTTTTTTTTTTATGAGCTTGTTAACATTTGTGAAGTTAAGTAACCCTAAATTTATGCCATTAATTTGCATGTATTACATTTTTTTCTCTGCTGCCAGTTTATAGTCTCTGTGAAACCTTTAAAAAGTGGCTTTTTTTCCTCCTTTTCCCTTCGCTTGTGTTAATTAAGGCTTGTGATATATGTATATTTTCACACAGCCGCTGCGCTCTAGCATTTAATCATCAAATGGCCCTTTTTGCCTTTTCTTTGGGACGTTCCTGCCTCTCCTCCCCTTCTCCACGGAGACATGAGGAGGCCTGCGGGTTCCCCCATCCACACCAATCTGTAAGCATGCCTGGAGCCAAGCTGGGCTCCCACCAACCGTGGCCCTGTGAAACAAGGCGGCTGTCACAACAAGGAGACGTGGGGAGGATCTTCAGCTGCTGAAGAGTTAACGGCTCCAATCCACTCGGGCAATCACATTGCCATGCTGAAGCACACTGTATTTACACATCAGCAATCGCTGGGGAGCTTTAAAATCGGATTCTCAGGGGAAGTCCAGCCAAAGAACACAGTGAGATTCCTAATGAAGGTTTGTGGCCGGAGCTGGGGGAGGCACAAGTGATGGATACACTATAATCGCCTGCTGGCAGAAAAGGGGATGCAGGTCATCCTCCAGGGCTTTAGTAGCACCTAGAAATCTCCAGGCTAGGACGTGAATAGAAATAGCTGCTGTAGAAAATGCAAGTCCGGCTTCTTCCCTGCACCCAGAGGACTGCCCCACACCCGGTCCAGAGTCAGCAATCCCTCCTCTCCTCCTAAGGACTCTTCTTTCTGGGCAGACAGATCTCTCTTCTAAGCACATCGCTGACTTTGGAAGTGCCCAAGGCCAACACAAAGCATAGCTGGTGGAGCCCTTTTGGCAGCTGTCCCAGCGAGCATATTTCAGAGCTCAGCTGGACAGGAGTCTTGGTCCTAAATGTGCTTTGATTGCTTTGCTCCTCTCTAAAGGCTCTGTATCTCCCAGCTGTAAGCAGAGTTTGCTGAAGCAAGAAGCAGGTTGCTAAGCCTGGTTTGGATGCTGTTTGGTCTCTAGTGGAGCTGACGGGACTTGTCTTGTTAAATGCCAGCTGAACTGACTCCACGAACATTGAACATTGATTCAGACCTAAACACCCGCCATGGGAAACACCGCAACTCGAGCAGTGAATAAGGGTGATTGCTGGTCACAGCAAAGATGGTGTTCCCTCATCCCCTATAGAGGGAGCTTGTGATCTCCTTGGGGCTCTGACAGGAATATGACAGGTCTCTGGAGGGTCTCTGCTGAACTGGATTTGGAAAGGAGAGGTAGGGGAGACAGACCAGGCTTTCCGCACTGTCACTATTATTTTGCCGTATGGGGGTGTTGAGCACCAGAGAGGATATTCTGATTTACTCCCTGGCTTACCGTTGCTGTGGCAACGGGAGAAATACAGGCCAAACCAGGCTGCATCTGCAATGTGGTGGTAATAGGGAGTTTGGGTTCCCATGTGTTTGTTTGTTTGTTTGTTTGGCTGTTTGGAGGAGCCACATGGTAAAAAAGCACTGTCGCAATGAAAAGGGAATGGGGCCCAAATTGTACCCAAATACGCACTCCTCTCATGTAACAACAAAACAGTCATGCATGTAGTCATATTCACAACACACAGCCTGAGGAACACCAGCACATACACGTGTCCTCTCTTCCCACCACACATACATCTCTGGACCTGGGGGTCCCCTAGCAACTCTCCCATTGTCCCAAGAAGCCGGACTTCTTGTTTCATAGATACAAAGCCCCTGTGCACCAGACACTTTCTAGCAGGGCTAAGACTAAGAGTCTGGGGCCCACCAGCTTGTGTCAGCAAGAGAATCTCCTCTGCCATCAGATCCACACATTCCAGTTAGCCATGATGCTAAGGGGTCACAAACCCCCCATTGGCTGCTGAGCAAATACTCCTCCCTGCAAATACTCTTCCAGTACATCATAGTGAGTAGTTCTTACCTCCCAATGTGATCAACAAACTCAGCCCTATCTCAACAGTCATATGCCCAGCTGGGAGAGATGGCCTCCATTCCCAATATCAGACTGAGCCCTCAGGTCACATAAATTGGCTTGTTGCAGACGCCAGCCTCCAACCGTGACACCACATTCTTACGAGTCTGCCAGCACAATTCCCACCCCAGAAAGTAAGCTGTAGAGCAAAGTACAGCCTCTTTCCCTCCCCCTCCTCCAGCTGCTGGGACATGAGTATTCTCAACCTAAACTGTGGCCGTTGGAGAAAGGCTCAATGTCCGATGCATCCAAAGTACTGGCCCCAGAGATCTCCTTTGGGTCAGGTGGAAGGAAGGACATGATTCCTCAGCTGCCCCTTACAGCCTCAAAGCTGCTCCCTGGAGAGCTGGAAGCACAGAAAAACCTTATAGCAAGGCGAGGTTGCTATTCAGTCACATCGTGATCCATTCTTCCTTATCCCACAGCCCATAACACACTGAGGCTAGCAAGGATGCAGGGGAGAAATAGCCTGATGACAGGGCAGGAGCAGGGTTTGCTCAGGCATAGAGGCCTTGGTGTTCCTTGAAATCGGACTCCTAACCAGCTTTGGAAGTCCTGTGTTGCAACATTCTAAATTGAGAGGCAAAGTCTATGGTGGAGATAGACTGAATTTCCTCAGTCTGGCAGGGCAAGGCCCTGTGAGGTGGGACGCCTCTATGGGGACAGTGCACGTGGGGTCTGAGACACTGCCAAGACAAGGGGTGGCATTGAAAGGGTGGTGATGCCCGTAACCTGGTGGCTGCTGCTAGTAGTGATTTGAAGGACATTGTGGTAAAAAATGGGGGGAAACAAAGAGGTTAAGGTTGAGCTGGAAAAGATGAGGTGATGGAGATGAGAGGCTCTGCAGGCATAAAAAGCTTCTCCAGAACATTGTGCAGAGAGGAGAAGTCCAGCTCAAACCCAATGAGAACAAGACAGCCACAGGGCATGTGTGGTGGCTGCATGTGTGCTACAGGAATGCTGTGAGTTTGCAGAGTGCCTGGCCACCCAGGGCCCTGTGCATGCAGGAGAGGTGAGATGGGATATAGACTCCCCTCCTTTGACTCCTGGCTGCCTTTTCTCCCATCATTCCTGAGGCTCCATCTGGCTCCACTATTTTTACACACATACACAAAAAAGAAGAGAAAATAAACACTTAATTTCTAACCTAATCAGCCCTTCTCTCACTAATTAGCACCCTCTGAGCACATCCACAGGCTGTGAGAGATACTCTGGGGCTGATAATGACCCCCAACCTGCAGATGCATATGCTGAAGGGTCAGCAGAGCCAAGAGCAAGCCAGGGAGAGGCAGGGAGCAGAGTGACCTTTGCTGTTTGCTTTTTTCCCTTCAAATCTGGGATGCTGGAAGGGGGATATCACTTTTTTGGCAGGATCCCATGTGTGCATGTGTTTTTCTGTGAGAGAGTGAGTGTGTGTGTGTGCACGCGTGTGTGCCGAGGAGGGGGGAAGCTGGAGGGGTTTGGAGGGAGGGGACTGGAACAAAATTCTGGCGCTGAGCCCAAACCTGAAACACATGCCAATTTGTGCCTCTTGCTGGTGGTAATGAAGGGCTCCGTTCAGGACACGCGGGACACTAATTAAGGGGCTTCAAAGGCAGCTTTCTGTGGAGTGCTCTCTAAAGGGGGGGCTGAGGGGAGGAAGGAGCACAAGAGGGGGGTGTTCTCCACTCAATGGAAGACTTCTGGCTCCTAGTGCTGCTGGGAAGGCACTTTTTCTTTCTGCCTGTCTCCCATAGCAACTCCTACCCATGAGAGCTGAGAAGGTGCAAGCATCTGGCAGCTCCGGGCAAGCCCTCAACAGCTAGCAGGCAAGGCAGGCTCTGGTACCAAGCATGTGCTGCCGTGGGGAGGGGAAAGCTCCCAGTGGAAGTGGAGGGACACCGTGACGAAAAGAAGCAAAGGTGGACATAGGGCATGTCAGAAAGAGAGAAAAGAAGAGAAGGAGCTGGAAGGGGAGAGGTAGGGACTCGGTGTGATTGGTTTGCAAAGGTAGCACCTATGGGAACAGGAGTGGCCCTTAGTCTCCAGGGATTTGCAGGGAATAAAGCCCTGGATCACCACAGATCAAAACACCATGGCTGAGTCTTGTCAACTGCATCCCATGGGGTTATTTCTCATCAGACACTGGATGGTGCAACCTCTGTGATTAGGACAACGGGCAGGGCAGAGAATGTGCCTCCAATGTGTCAGTCCGGGCACAAGGCTCTGGGCTTAGCTGGGCACCAAAGAAAAACAAGCACTGCATGGGCACCCAAAGAGCTCCAGCCTGCTTCCAGGGGCTTCACAGACCTTGGCCCTACAACCTCTAAGCATTGCAGATTCACTCATAGCTGCAGCGTTCCCGTGTCAAAGGGAAGGAGCCAAGCCACAGAATGGGTGACGTGAATCAGCCATGGCCACCAAAGAGAGTCTCAGGTCAGCTCTCCTGCTTCCTACCTAGAACCTTAACTGCACACCTGCCCACCCTCCCTCCATGGGAGTAAGCATGAAACAGCAGCTCTGGTGGAAAACAGGCCTGTGCTGAGATTGATTAAACGGGGACAGAGTGTGGGAGGAAAGAGAAGAATAAATTGGCAGAGAGAGCAACAGAGCCTTAGTGAGAGACAGGAAGAAAGGATGAGTGAGAAGGATGGTGAGGAAGAGAAAAGAGAGAACAGAGGGTTATCTACGGATTATACTCACCAGGCCATGCATGAAGCACAGAGAGAATGCGAGGGAAAGAAAAGAGAGGTGATATGGGCACATAAGAAGGAGAAGAAGTGAGAAGAGACTCACAAAGAGCAACAGAAGCAGACAGCTTGAAAGAGAAGCAGTGTTTCACTGATTCTCCACGACAGCATGCTCCCTGCCATCACTCACCACCCCACAAGCTGCTAGAGTGCCCCACAGCTCCCCTTAGCTTCAGAGAGAGCTGCCTTCTCTATGCCAGCCTGTCTCAGCACCACGCATGGGTCACCTGGACACAGCTGTTTGGGAGTCAGGACCAGTCCTGCCACAGTGAGCCACGGGTATACAATATTTAACCAAGGTGAAGCAGAAGGCTATCTGAACTCATCTTTCAGTAGTCCTCTAAAGCTTCTCCACAATTGTCCAGAACTGTAGTTTTTCTGACCTTTCTGCCTGCTCCTGTTCACTATCCTCTTGTGCACCAACCCACACTTAACCGCTTATTCCGGATGGCCTGCTCCATGTCTCCTGTGTTCAACATCACCCAGCCAAAAGCACAGCCACCTGCAGCCCAGAGCAGTATAGCAGGGCTATGACTACTGCTGGAGACAAAGAGGGAGGAGGCTCACCCTGGGAGAAGCACCTGGGGTGAGACTGGCTGAGGTGTGACTCAGGCCAGCGACTGCCCAGTGCAAGGACAGCAGTGCAAGGCAATTCGCAACATCAGCTCTTGGGCAAAGGGCTTCACATGCATATCCAGCAATTCCCTGTCTACTTCCTTACTACTGACCAACCATGAATTTCACTGCCCAGCCCAAGCGGTTTCTGAGAAGAGGTGGTCAGATTCCTAGGCAGACAGAGCCAAAAGGGTTTGGATGCAGAAACACATTATGGTGCTGGACTCAGCCTCGCAGCAGGTCTTGTAGCTGCCTGGGCTGAGGGTCTGCTAGGATCTGCAGAGAAGAAACATCATCCTTAGGGAGGTGCACAGTCTCAGATATAGTTGCACGACACAGTCTTGGAAGGGCCTAGCTCCGTCACTGACTCTTGTCTCATGCGAGTGTAACAACCACAGCACAGTCCAGACAAGTCCAGGGCACCCATGTGCCCGGCCTCCTTCCATCCCACAGACCACCAAACACTTCCTATCAGCTGCCAACAGCTGCTGAACCTTTACTAAGAAAGCTACAAAAGATCTAAATCAAATGGGAGAACAGAGTTGATCACCAACCTCTTCTGACCACAGGGGAAATAACAGCCAAGACTTTCAGGTTCACAGAAAGATAACGACCTTAGTTTCCATGGAGAGAGGAAACAGGGACACTCTCCAGCCTCCCCTTTTCTCTCCCAGTTCTTTCTTCTCCCCTTCATCCTTCTGCCCTGTGCAATCCACACTGGATGCCATGCCAAGGATAAACAGGCAACTAGTGAATCACTCTTACTAAGTTTGAACTGATTATTAAAAAAAATAATAATAATCGAAAGAGAGGGAGAAAAAATCGAAGCTGGGATTACAGGCTTAGCAAGCATGAGTGCATATTCAGCCTACACTGTTCTCTTTGTGACTCTGTCACACCAGTAGACTGCTAAGAGAGTTATACCATTACTAACATGACAGCATTGTCCTACCCAGCCTGGATTAGAAATCCCAGTGGCTGTGTGGAGCGGAATAGTCCCTTGGCAGTGGCAGGCACTTGGCCTCACGATGCCTTGCACTCGCAGCATGCCGGCCAGGCAGGGAGAAGTACTCAATTATCAGACAGGCTCTGCCTTTTCCTAGGCCAGCTTTCTCTTATTGTCTGACTGCTTTCTCCCTGGCCAGTGATGCTTGAGAAGTCTGTCACGCAAGAGAAACTCAAGATGGTCCGGGCAATTCCTGAATCAGGCAGACTTGTCACAGCTGACCCCCTCCTCCTTCTCCTCATGAATACACAGTCTTCTCCGAGTATGGATAGGCTGCTCAGTTTGCAGGTGGTGAATATCTCCTTCACAAACCCAGGACCTCCAACAACAGCCTGGAAAACTGGATCTCCCTGTTCCCTGCTGGGCTGGGAGCATTAGCCAGTTGTGATTCCTTAGCGCTTCTCTGGCCTAAAATCATCCTGCAGTCAGAGAGCTGAGACTGATTGCCCTCATTACACTCACTTCTTAAGGAGGACACCACCAGTTTTTAAACACACTAAAGATGTGTGTCTTGCCCTAAGGCAATTCTCAAACATCTCCTTTATTTCAAGTAACCCCCCTATAAATACCACTCAAAACATCTTGGCAATGAGATCATCAGCCACACTCTCATCCACTGCTTGTACCCCTTGAGATGTCCCTGAGGACTGTGATGCCTCACTGGGACAGTGTTGTTACAGTGTGTTTCTGAGCTGGCACAGATTGACAAAAAAAGGCAATAAAAGCATCACCCCGGCCAGGATGCAGAAAGAGGAAGGGTCATTGAGTAACATGCTCTCTCATTGCCCTGGTAGCAGCCAGCATCTCTGCTGGTGTGGCCAGCAAGGATTCAGGGACGGGCTTTGGTACCACTGAGGGAAAATGAAATGGATGCCATGTGAATTGGCTGTCTCAGTCCCTGGACCTCCAGAGAGGGAAGGAGGAGCTGGACTTGGAGTGAGAAAAGCAATGAGCTGAGAGGAGGCGAGAATTGGGTATGCAGTGCCTGGAGGGCAAGGGTCAGGACCAAGAGCAGCAGAAGGAGCTGCCTAGGACAGCTGCTCAGCCAGACGGTCTCCAGTCTGCAGCCTTCAGATCTTGCCTTAGCTCCAACCCTGTGGCTGGTGCTTGTGGCCTCACCTCCCCACATCCCTCTTCTGCAGCCAGTAAAGCCGTTGGTGGGGCAGGCTCTGTACCACTGCAGGAGCTGGGGCAGGGACCATTCCTCATTCACTGTACCCCAGTACTACTTCATCTGTCCCAACCCAAAGAGACAAGGGAATAAACACATTTTTTCTTTTCCAGAGCTGCCCCAGGGCAAGGCTACAACATTTTATGGCCCAGTTCTTAGCCTATTTGCATTTTGTATTTTTACTTCAACTGCTGTTTGTTTCCAGGCATTTGGGATGCCTAATGATTTTCAAAGCAATGTTTATTTTAATCCCTCTAATTTATTAATACATTGGTTGGCCCCGAAGTGCTTGGGAAAGAAGAGTAACGAAGTTGTAACCAGTGCTTTGAATAAAGCATCAAACTGTCATACGAGCACATCAAAGCAAGAGCAAGCAGCTCACTTTGTTGGCTACATCATGATACAGCCTCATGGGTCCCCCAGCTTGGTGTCAGGTTTCCTCATACATGTCACCCTGCAACGCTACCAGGCTCACCAACTCCGAGGATGAAGTAGAAAAGTAACAATGCCCAGAGGCAGCTCCCCACAAAAAGTCTGCCCTTTCTCAGCCTCTCGCATGTTGTGAGAATGTAACATGCCACAGTGGTGCTGATAATATAAACCACGCTGACATCCATGTGGATTTGCAGGCAATGTTGTAATCTTGCAATAAATCAAAGGCACATTTGACCTCCAGCCTCCACTATATGCTCTTCAGCCCAGTGCTTCGTGGTGAGGGTACAGTTTCATGCACAGGGCAGTCCCTGAAAAAACAATGAGCATAAATACTGCTAATCATGCAAATGAGAGACCTTTGAATCTCTGCTAGTCAGTCCCAACAGGAAAATGTCAGATTTCCTCAGCACCAGAAAACAACTCTACTTTCCCCTCTACTCTGCACTGGTGAGGCCACAGCTGGAATACTGTGACCAGTTCTGGGCTCCCCAGTTCAAGAGAGACAGGGAACTACTGGAGAGAGTCCAGCGTAGGGCAACAAAGATGATTGAGGGATTGGAGCATCTCCCTTACGAGGAAAGGCTGAGAGAGCTGGGACTCTTTAGCCTGGAGAAGAGAAGGCTGAGGGGAGACCTTATTAATGTTTACAGGTATCTAAAGGGTGGGTTTAAGGAGGATGGAGACAGGCTTTTTTCAGTGGTTCCCAGTAACAGGACGAGGGGTAATGGGCACAAGCTGGAACATAGGAAGTTCCAATGGAATATGAGGAAAAACTTCTTTACGGTGAGGGTGACAGAGCACTGGAACAGGCTGCCCAGGGAGGTTGTGGAGTCCCCTTCTCTGGAGACTTTCAAGACCCGTCTGGATGCAGTCCTGAGTGCTGTGCTCTAGGCAATCCTGCTTTAGGAGGGGAGTTGGACTAGATGATCTCTAGAGGTCCCTTCCAATTCTGAATATTCCATGATTCCATGATTCCGTGAACTGACAGGTCCTGAAAATCCTAGGGGCTGCCCTCAGATAACTTTTCCTGCCTCCAGGAAGGTGGTGAGTGTGCCCCACTGGGCATTCATGAACCTGCCCTCATCTAAGTCAAGGCCTGAAGACCACAGTCTTTTGCAGCTGACAACTTCATAGCATCCTTACAGCTGCAAAGCCTGTGTGCCCTCAGTGGTCCCACCAAGCCAAAGAACCCCTTTCTCCCATCTCACACCTGCTAAAAAAGCTCACAGCAACACAAGTTGTGTTACCCATTGCTGCTGCCACAGCTGTGATAGCTGCTGTGTTAGCAATGAACATGTTAGCCAGGGACCAGCACTTGCCAGGGACCCACTGCTTGCAGAAAGCAGAAGCCTCTCTCTCCTGTGGCGGCAGGGCTTCCTGCAAGTGTACATCTTGCGCTAAAGGGCTGAGGTGACTCCACAAACAGCTCTGTGAAAGCAGCCTGAAGTTGCTGCTGGTTGTCATGATGAGTTAGTTGTGCTAGATGTCCTCCAGAAGCACGGTTCTGCCTGGGAATAGACAATGACTACTGTTTACAGGGGGTGAACACATCCTGCCTGAATGAGCTTATTACAACAGCCGGCATGGCTGTCTGGCAAGGTGGGGGGCACCTGCATCAATGTTCTCTTTCCACTGGTGGACAGACCGACAGAAACAGAGGTGCCTCAAGAAGCATGATGGTGGGAGAGAAGCTCTTTCACCCAGGATGCAGGAAGGACAAAAAGAGTTTTTGCAGTGCCGATTGCAAAGAAGTTTCTGGAGTGGCTCCCTTTGCTGAGATACACAGGTTATGTCAGTGCCCATGAAGAAGAAGCACTTGGGGCACTACACGGAAGTGTGCCCCAAGCTCACTCTGTACACATCCAAAGGCAGGCGCCTGCATGCCCAGCAGCTCCAATGCAATACATTTGCAGGACAAGTATATCCTCATCAGTGCCAGGTCAGACACCTTCCTGGGATAAGCGGTCACAGCAATAGGTTTATTCCCTTCCCCACCACAGATAAGGCTGCACCTCCAGAGGCAGCTCCAGTTCCTGCCCAGATACCACTCCTGATCACTCACCACGTATTGCCGTGTCCCCAGTCACCATATTAACTTTTTTGCTTCTAAATCTTGTGCTTTGCTTTAAAAAGCTTCTCTTCTATCCTAGCTGCATCTCCAAACTGACAAATGTGAGCCCAGGGACAAGGTCTGTCTGCCACAGTGCCCTCTCTCAGTGCTCCCTGACGCTTTGCAGGGTGCCAGCCTGCCAGCAGAGCATCCCCTCTCCCCGCCTTCCCTCCCTGACTCCCCACATTGCCACCACCTCCTGCCAGCACAAGAAGGGCCCCCTGAGGAGGCACTGAGACTGCTCACCCTCCTTCCTCTCTCCCATCTCCTTCTCCCCCTGTGTGGACCCCCTGATGGCATCTACCCACTCACTGGGAGGGACATCAGAGACATCATGCTTGCCCTCCTCGTGGTACTCAATACCAGCTACCTTGTTTTGAGGGCACTGTCAACCACTCCAGCATCCTTCCCCTCCCACCCAGCCGCCCAGAGCCAACAGGAAGAAAAGGGGTGGCGTGAATCCCAGCTCCCTGCTGTACATTGCAGACAGGGCATTATCTTCACCCTACAAAGCAAGGGTAATTCTTGGCATTGCTGGGAGAGGTGGTGCTTGTGAACACTTAAGTGATAAAGTCAGGTTACCCACCTCCCTGCCCTGGCAAGACACCTTGCTCTCCCTCCTGCCCTCTACCCTGGGGCAGGGAGCTCCCTGCTTTAAGCAAATCCTGCTCTCCCTGCCAGCTCTCCTAGGCTGCAGAGGAGATAAAGATCTTTGAAGCAGGATTTGAATTGAGTCCTCAGCTTGATAATGTCCTACTTAAGGAGAAAGACAGAGTGAATTAACCCTGATCTCTGCTCTCAACAAGATGCACCAACAAGTGATGAGGACTTTGGAGGGAAATAACCAGAGGGACAGGAAACAAATTGTCTCTCAGAGCCTTCCTGAGAGGAGCATAACCAGCTCATGTACTTAAAGCCAAAACTCTTCTCACTCTCCCTGTAGGTTTCTTGCTGTTTTTTCTTCTATTGCCTCTATGATCCCTCAGCAAAGAGGACAGCCTCAGCAACACAGCCCCAGCAGGGAAGTCCAAGAAAGGCCAAACCCTCCAGGATCAAGCCTTTCTTATCTAAGACCACAAGCGAGGGCCATCTGGCCCCAGGATGCTTTCTCCAGCAGTGACAAGCACTGAGGCCTTGGAAAAAGGAACAGAACCTGGCCAACATACAGTGGTGGCTCCCCAGGTTACTCTCCCAGGCAAGCTGAAGCCAGTGGATTTCATGAGTTGGATGTGGTCCCGATGAATTTACTAAACCTCACAAGATTCCTCAATAAGGCTCTTGCCCAGTCTCCCCTCTAACTGCACTTCATAGTTACGCTTCATAGCTGCATGCCAGGCTCATTTGTGGTGGGAAGAAAGGGGACAGTAAAAGGCCCATCCATGCAGGAGGAGACTGTTTTGCAGCCTTTTCCAGTGCGGTGTGTCCCTGTAGGCAGGGAGGAGGGCAGGTCCTCCTCCCCCACGCTCCTCTGGAGTGAATGGTAGGACTGAGTGGTAATGAACACGCCGGGAAAGGTCAGCAGCATTTGGATGAGGCATATGGGTCTTTGAGTAAGAGCAGGCCAGACAAAACGGGGAGACCATCACTGCATTTGCTCACATTCGATGTGTCTGTAAAACTGGCTAGTGCAAACATCCCACTGTGACAGTTCACGCGTGACGTGACTCGCAGTGAGTCCCCAGCCCATGAGCGTGAGAGCCAACCCCACAGGGTGTGCGCCTGTGTGATGCCTGGCTCTCAGGGCGCCTGCCCACCGGGGAACTTCCCATCTAAACCAGCTGACAGCTGCTCTCCTGAGTTTCCTGGACACCAATAATGTTTTCCCTTTTCTAATCTCCCTGATGTAAATCCATTCACAACGAGTGCCTAGAGACTTTTAATTCCATCGGCATTAAACTCACTAAAACCTCTATTACCAAAAGCTTTTAGGATTTTCCCCAGAATCTACGAGTCAGGTTTGTAACATGACAGAACTCCACCTCTCTAGGGTGTCTGAGAAATTAATTTGTGCTCTCTAAATGCCAGTTTCGCTGACCAGACATTCAAACTATCCCCCTTCCCGTCAGTTGGCTCCAGTTACTGATAAGACACAGCCATTCCCAGGTGCTGAGCTGTCTTCTGAAACATCCATAACAGTGTGAGAAGAGCCCCCACCCTGTAATAGGTAAGAGCAGATCATCTGCCACAGCGGAGCAGAACCAGAGGTTGACAGCTGCTGTATTAAGAGTGGAAATGGTCTATTGCAGTGGTCCCTCACCGCACTCGTAGAGCAAAGGGTCACAACACTGATGTTCCCCAGTACCGTAAGAAGTGAAAAAGTAGCGCGGTCTCATCTCAGTGCTGCGCACAGCCAGATGATGTAAAAGCACAGGGATTATCCAGCTACACCTCAGCAGAGAAGGTGGCCGGATGCCGAGACAAGTTGAAGGTGGTGGTGGTGGAGGGGGGAAGACAGCTGTGAGTCAGTGAGCGAGGTTTCTAAAATGCTATAATACTCCAGAGATGGTGCATTTATCCTTTGGCCCCAGAAGTTCATTGGTTGCTGTAATAGAGCAGAGAGATGCAATCATCTTCCGATCCCAGAGGTCTTTTTAGGTGCTATAATAGAGTAGTGGTGATCAAGCCGTCTCCGAAGCCTTGGGGTTGCTGGCACACAGCAGGGGTGATGTCAGCATCTCTCAGCCCCCACAGTCCCAGCTCCTGAGTTCCAGGAGAGGTGCTGGAGATGTTGCTTCCACCCCAGAGGTTCGCAGGGGCTGTGATGATGTCAGCTTTGAAACGCTGCCAAAGTTCCCTCTGGCCGTACAGGAGCTTTTAACCCCATGTTAAAGGTGCGATGTTGATCCCATGTCTCTCTGCACTGGGACGCGAGCCTGGCTGCTCCCCCTCTATCCACATCAGCTGCAGTGGGTGTAGCCCCGAGCTACCCACCAAAACAAATCACAGCTCTAAGAATACAAGAGAGCTCAGAGATCCAGCAAAGAGTGGCATGCAGAGATGTTCCTCAGTGTTTGTTTTCCTGGCTTAAAAACATTTCCCTGCACAAGGAGTCACTCCGCTCACACCTCGTGGGCTGCCCAGGAAGGAGACATACTTACAAGGAGTCTGAGATTTGTGTGTGCTACACACAAATAGATAGAAACCAAACTCTGAACAGACTCAGTTAGTCAAGCTGTTAATGACTTCAGCACCCTATATCATGTACTCAGTAAAAAAACCTCCAAAACTGGGACCATGCTCCTGGGTAGGGAATGCTGTAGGACAGGGAGGAGGTGTTTATAGACTCAGCTCCTTACACTGAAGAGAGGAGGAAATAATCAGATAAGGTTTCTGAGTTTCTATAGGCTCAGGGATTTCCCTTCCCCCTTCAGACCCAGCAGATTTTTAATTCTGGGCTCCAGCTTGGCCTGGCAAACGGAAAGGCTGCAATACCCTGTTATTCTGTCGCTGATTCCCGCATCCATAGCTCAGGCAGGAGGTGGAAGCATAGGCAATCTCCCAGGACTGTCTGGGAACTTTCCAGGTTAGGTTTCTGATCACAGGCAATTTCAAGAGCTTAGATGGTTTTGCACTTTTTGTACGTGTGTGCGTGTGTGTGCTGTTTGGTTTTCACTGGAACTGAGTTCAAAGTCAGAGGCTGAAAATCCTGCTTCTTACTATTGACTTCGACGTGATTATGCCGGTTTATGTTAGGAGAGAACCTGACCCCATTCTTACCTGAGCTTGAGGGTGCTCCTGAACACATGTGATTCTAAGAAGAGTTGGGACATGAACAGAAGTTCACTTATGTCCCAGCAGGTGCTATTAAAGTAAGACGCATGCTGGGGAACAACCATTCCAGATCAGAGAGACGTCCACAATGACACTCATGAAAGACATCACCAGGTTTTTGGGGGGAGAAGGTAGAAAAACCTCAAAGCAGACAGATGAGGGACAATGTGTTCCTATCTTCATTTTCTTATTGGCCGCTATGAGTTGCAGGTTAATACAGGCTCTGAAGACTGAACCTGAAGGTTCAGGCTCCAAAACTGGTCTCGTCCTTAGTTAAAGATCATTTATGTATTCTTGCTCTCCACAAAAATACACAAGCCCACTATGAACCTTTCTAAATTCTTGGTCCTGAAAAAATCTCACGACTTGGAGCTCCACAGCCCAACTTTGTGAACCTGAATCCCATGCATTTTATTTTCACTGTGCATTCACTCACTCCTGTGGGATGAGGCAAGGAAGGACAGATGTACTCATAAGTCGCATAATTTTATTTCCTTTCAACAACCACTCCCAGACCACTGTCTGACGCTAGCAACCCTTGTCTCCTCCATCTCTTCACTTGGGGGTGTTCACAGGCTTTCTGCCTGTGCCTCAGAGCCTCTTCAATTCTCCAGTATCCCTTCAGAAACAGGCTGACCCCGGTTCAGCGTGCAACTCCCAATTAGACAGCACCACAGGTGTACCAAGAGCCTTGCGGCTCTTCCAGAGTACTCCCTACCCACTGCCTCTGCAGCCAAAAAGCTACTTTGCCTGCTTGAGGGCATCACAACACGGGGCAGAGCTCTGCAAAGAGCTCCCTGACATCCGCCCACACTTTCATTTTGTTAATACCCTTCATCCAGGACCTTTGGGGGTATCTAAAGAGTTGCGAGTCTGCCCTGCCACACACATTACTTTGAATGTTTTAATGCTGAGTTTCATTTGCCAGAGCACAGCGCATTCATTTAACTTAGCTCTGTTTCCCCGGCATTTCTCACAGCCTTTTCTGGCCACAGCCAACTTAATAACTTTGTCTCATCTGCAAATTTTCATACAGCATATCTCTCCTCCCACCTTTCCAAGTCATTAAACAATACAGTAAATCACATGGGATTTAGATGAGAACCTAGAGGCCACATTAACCTTTTGCCATGGTGAAACTTGACTGTTTAATCCCCTCATTCTTTCAGTCTCCTACTCAGTTTTTGATCTATGTCAATATTTTGTCTCTCACTGACTACTTAGCTCCTTTAGCAGCTCTCGTGCAGGATCTTTCAAAAGCCTTTTGGAAGTCTAAATACATTACATCAGTTGGTTCTCCTTTATCCACTGCTTTATTGACACATTCAAAGAGTTGTAGGAGATTAGCAAGATGCAGTTTTCTTCTGCCGAACCCGTGCTGCTTAGGCCCTATCAGGCCACAATCTTCCAGATGTCTTCAAGCATTGCTTTTTAATTATCATTCCCACCAGTTTACCAGACACGGATGCAAAGCTTACTGATCTTTAATTCCCCGGATCATCACTGGAGCCTTTTTTTAAATATAGGTACAACATTTGGTCTTCTCCAATTCCCCAAATCAGTAGCTTTTTTTTTCACAAGAGATTGCATATTTTTGTTAGCAGCTCAATCACTTAAGCTCCTTCCAAACTCTCGGATTTAACCATCTGGACTTGATAACTTATTGTTCAGGGAAAGTGGGGGAGGTTTTGTGTTTTTTTCAGTGGGTTTTGGGTTTTTTTGTGATTGGCTTTGTCCCAGCACCCATTATTATACCAGCATGGTTTCCAACAGTTCCTCATCTAAGCAGATACGGGAAAAGAATCTCACAAACACCGTTGGTAGGGACAGCTGATATAAGAGAAATCATAAGAGACTTCAGCTCCCCAGCAACATCCTAAAAATGGAGATACTGAGTCACTTTAAACACAGGAGGTGACTGGAATTGATCAGTGCGAGTTTTCTTGGATAACTTCCACCCTGTTCTGACCGACCAGGCTAGTTTTGCTCATTTGTTTGGGTCTCTTGCTGAATACTGATTTCCATCTTGACCCCAGAAGATTCAGGGCAGGAACGGAGCTAGCTTGATTATATACAGCAATAAAAAGAAAGTGACCTCAGTGCTGGGGGATGCATGAACCTGGGAGGAGATGAAACCCATCGAGGATGAAAAGAAGTAAATCAGAAGGTGAGCAGAACAATGCTGGGCTGTTAGCTCCATTGATTGCCTTTCAACTGAATCAGCCCCAAGACATGAAAGGAAATGGGAAATGCTGGGGAACTCAAATAAGTAGCCCCATTATATGAGTGTTTCTCTCTTTGTGCTGGGCTGGTTCTCGATAGCTCTCACCATGCTGGCTGGCTTTAAAAGGCATGGGAGTTCAGGTCAGGGCACAGCCTGATGGCCCTGATATGCCACTGACTTCAAGCCACATGGCCCATTGGTCCTACAGCAGGGGGGCAGGGAGGAAGCTCAAGATGGGCAAAAAGCACCCACAGGTTTGTGTCACAGGTACCCCACAGTAAACTCATGACCAGCTTGTGGGTACATGTTCACCTGCAAGACTGTCGGCAAGCCAACACTAGCATTCCAGCTTCTGGAAACTGCCACACTCCCATCAAAAATGACAGAACATCTGTATGAAATCTACCTACCCTATGACAGACCTGGCATACCTACCTTACCTGACAGATACATACTTAAGTATTTTTCGTAAAAGAGGGAGAGAAACTTCCCTGAATCTCTCTTATCTAATTGCTGCTATATAGTTCTTATGGGATATGTTGATGGGGCAGTTTTAGAGAAAATTCTGCCTCCTGTAGCATGCTGAATTCATTCCCTGCAGACATTGCCTACGTGAGGTGATGTTGCTGTAAGTATTTCTGGGGAATAGTCCAAAGGCGAGTCTGTGGCTCCCTCTAAGACCTCACCAACATCCCACCAGGACAGAGCAAGGCAATTCCCAGCAATGCTGGGCAGCACACTCACTTCTTCTGTCTCTATAGGGTCAGGCCAGGAGAACAGAGGACATGGGGAGGGGTTTCTCAGCCATGCTCCCTCCTCCATATCAGAAGCAGAGAAACATGCACAGGAGAAGACAGCTCAGTGCAGGACAAGGGAATCTTAGGCTGGTTATCCAGTCTCAGGCTGGAATCTCCACCTGGATTAAGGAGGTGTATGGGAGATGAGCAGTCTCTTGTGCAGAGCTGATCCTCCTACCACAGCTTTTCAGACCACATCCATACCCGGTACAAACATAGTCAGGTCAAACTCTAGCCTCTAATATCTATATAAAGAGACTTCCACACCACATTGTCACTACAGGCACATGTTGCTCTCTTCTTGACTCCCTCTCCACCCCTCTCTTCCTTTGCTGCTTCTGCCCTTTTTCTCTCAGGTCTTCCCTCTTTCTTAGTGTCTCCATTCCCTCCATACCCCTACGTGCCCTTTCTCTCTGTGAAACCTCCCTCCACCTCCAAGAAACGAGGCAGGGCTCACCCCTGAAGAAGCACAGCAGGGATGAGACAGGGGAGGAGCTCAGAGGAGGAAGAAGACAGAGACAGCCCAACACAACTTCCCAGCCTGTGAACTGGGCAGAAGCCTTCAGTGGGGTTGTGCTTGGGGTGGGATGAAGCAGCATGGACACCCGCACAGGTGCTGTGCTACTGTGTGTGGGCTAAGCTGGTCAGAGAGGTAGCACGAATCCCACCCAGCTGCTCTTCTAGCAAGACTTTTACTCCTCTCCCTCTCCTCACGCACATGGGTCACACATGCATGTGCATCTCAGGGCCGTGTCGGCCATTCGGCACTGTCTGTGCAGAGGGTGCAAGGGGGAGGTAAAGTGATGGGGGCTGGGGATGGCCGGCCACCAGTCATGGCCTGTACCAGGGTCCCCTTTGCTCCCCTGACACACACACAGACACGTGGCATGGCTGCTCGGGGAGGCCCAGCCGAGAAGCCTCCCCTCCGCCGCTGAATCCCCACTCTGTTTCCCAAGTGACAAGCCACAAACTCCCTTTCTCTTCCCAAACAAACAGAGGCTTGAGTGAATCACTGCCTCAGCCCTGGCACACAGCACCCCGCTCATTACGGATTCTCCTCCAGCATCCAGCCCCCCCGCGAAGGTCAGCATGCAGCCACGCCAGCAGAGAGTCCGCAGGATGCACCTCCCTTTCCCCATAGCATCCCTCTGTGCAGCCTGAAGCACCATGCAAACAGTAAGCATGCCTTCATGTCCCCCTTCCCGATCCTACTCCTCTCCCCCGGTGTTTGTGGCTACAGCCTGCCCCACGTAAAGGTAGGGGAAACTGAGGCACAGCATGGTGACTGCTGAGAGGACTAGGATTCAGGAGTCCTTAGCAACAAGGTTTTGTAGGCAGTGTCATCTCTTGGCATCAACCCCCAAAAGCTCATCTTGCCAGGCTTTACAGTAAAGCTGCCTTCAGACTGCAAAACCTGGTCAACAAATGCTCCCCCTTATCGCAAGAGACTTGCATATGTCCACACACAAGCATGAGGCGAACCACCCTTCATCGCTTTCCTGCCCTTTTACTTCCCTGCAAACAAAACTACCTCCCTCAGCAACACAAACACCTGAGTGACAGATCTGGAAGAAGTCCCTGCAGCGTAACAGTAAGGGTTTCTGCTCGTACCCTGTCCCAAGTGAGCACTTGCCTCGATGGGGCCGTCTTAGCTCCTGTCCAGGATGCAACCCCATTTTCTGCCAACATGGTCCTGTGAGGAATGATAACGCCCCTCCGGGCCCTGTGAAGTGACCACAGGGCTGTGGGGTGGTCAGGGCTGGAGACCAACATCCTCCTGCTGAGACAACGCTTCCCTCCCCTTCCTCTTTGGCGTGATGCCTGCCTTCCTCCCAGCTGGCGTCAGTCATCCTCTCGTCCCCGCACACACATTCTCCAGGGCAGCGTGGGAGACACCACTCAAAAACTCTTGGGGAGAGCCAGGCAGAGATGTGGCCACCAGCCAGAGGACATACTTGTCTCTCTAGGATCTCCCTGGACCTGGGGTGGTGCTAGGAGAGATGGAGCTACAGAAAGCTGGGTTTCTGCCTCGCCGTGCATCGCTTCTCAAGGCACCAGGCAGACAAGGGCTGTTGTAACTCCTAAAAGGGGAGGGCAGCTGCCTGGTGTGGGACATGGCTTGCTCCCTGCTAAGTCTGTAATTCAGCCCTCTTTCAAACCGGCTTGCCCGACAGGAGGGACTGAACCAGGCTGGCTGCGGCACGCAATTGCATCTGTCAAATTAGCCAGAGCACACACGATCCGGAGCGCGTGCCAGATGTGGAAGGACAAACAACACTCGAGCCAGCATCAAGCTAGAGTGGTGCAGACAGATAATACCCAACGCAACATAAACCTTGCCAGTACAGAGTTAAGCCAACATTGTTTTCTAAACAAATCTGAAGCAGCAGAGTGAGTTCATACTGGATCAGCATTTTCTACCGTGTAGCCGCAGCAGTTTTGACCCGGTACCAAGCTCCCTAGAGCTGGATTTATTGTCTTGTCCACCCTCAGCCGGTGCCAAAGCCATGTCCTGAGAGGGCTGAGGAATTTAACTGATGCCAAATGGCTTCGAAGGCTCCATCCGGGAGGAGCTTGCTTTCTGCGAACTCCCCAGTAACGAAACCGAGAGCGACTGCATGGTCACGCTCCTTGCCGGGCCCCAGCCAAGGGGAAGAGTGACACATCAACAACGCCAGAGTCACTCTGTCACCCGCAACACACGCACACGCGCACGCTGAAGGGTGTGAACCACAGGGGAAAGGATCACTTCACAGTATTGTCGGCTGGCAGCAGCATCCATAAACGATCCCGCCAGGGAACATCAGCCCTTCCTGAGGCTGCTCAAAGCTGCTCCGGCCCAGCACAGCGCGCACCAAGGGGTCACGAGGAATGGTAAGTGCTGGAGAGGGAGTGAGGAAGGAAAGAGGGAAAAGCAGGGCTCAGAGGTACACCAAAAGAGGAAGGAAACCAGCTGGTGCCACTAGATAGAAGTTGAAGGCAGTGGTTTGGGTGGAGGGGGAGGCGTTGAAGCAGCTGGAGAGGGGGACACTGGGGAGGTCCCACGGTGGCAGCAGGGAGATGCACTGGAAGATGCACCCTACTTGCCAGCATCACCAGGTGGGACCTGGGCGTGAGTGGAGCAACCTGTCACCTCCTTCAGGGGGACACCACACGAGCACCACTGCCAGGGCCAGGCTGCAGCACGGGCCCTGCCAGCCCCTTCCCCTGGGAGAAATGCAGCAGCCCCAGAATTTGCCTCCGAAAACCGCAGCATCTGCCAGAGTCTGTGCAGAGCCTGAAACCACGGCCTGGCAGGTGCGAACTCCCCAGACCTCCCCTCTGAAATCCTCTCCTCTCAGGATGCCCGCTGCCTTGCCAGCAGCTCATTGCTTCGGGGTCTTATTTTTGGGAAAAGCAGCTGCAGGCAGGTCCGTGCTCCTCGAGGGCCTGCCCAGGCGATGGGAGAAACACCTGCTCCCCGCTCCCCTCCCGTCCCCCCACGCCACAGCAGCTCCAGCAGCACAGAGACGCGGCATGGAAGCAGTGCGGCTGATCTCCCTGCCCAGGAGCCGGGGAAAGGGGCACCAAGGGCAGCCCCAGGCGGCAGGAGGCCCTTTCAGGTGCTCCCAAGAGCTTTGGGCCCCAAAATGGGTCAGGCTCGGCACAGGGCCCCTTCACTGCCTGTGCAGGGCACACGGCGTTCCCAGCTTATGAAACACACTGTCTCCGGCAGGAAAACATCCATTCCAGCCGGGCAGGAGCACCAGGGGACAGCAGATAAGCAACGACAAAGAGCGTGCCCATCACCCCAAAAAGCTGTGCCAGGCTGGGCTGGGTATTCAGAGGAGTTACCTGGCTAGGAAATGGAGGCCAGCACCCTCCTCGGGGAATCGGGATACCCAAAATATCCGTGAGACGAGGAGGGAGGGGGAACACCGCCACCCGCTGCGTGCCCCACTGCCGGCAGCGTGGTGCCCGCTCCTGCTCCGCTGCGAGCCGCGTCCCCGCGGGGACCCAGGCCAGGGCAGCGGAGCCCAGCCATGCTGCTGGCTGCAGCAGCGTCAGCCCGGCTGTCCCTTCTCCCGAAAAAAAATCAGGGGAAGGGGGGAGGAAAATGCCGTAGGGAGAGGAGCAGACAGGTGTCTCTGCCATGGGAGGGATGGGAAAGGAGGGGACGCGTGCAAGGGGGACCCGCAGCTCTTCCCCCCCGCTGCTCCCCAAAAAATCCCTCCCCGCACACGCATGCAGAGCTGCCAGGAAAGGGGGTCGGAGGGGAGGGAGAACCTCTCCGTTACTGGGGGGTGGGGGGAAGCCTGATGAAAGCCTGGATTTTGTTCACAGCGTAGCAGAAACCCCCCTGCCTTTCCCCTCCCTCGCACCTCTGGGGAACGAGCAGCCAGAAGGAGAGGGAGGGAGGGAGGGAGGGAGGGATGGAGAGCGGCGCGCGGACATAGGTGCTGAGGTTGGCTTACCTCGCCGTGCCTGTGCTGGCGGTGCCCGGGTGCGTGGGAGGTAAATCCAGGGATCTGTTCTCCTCGCCGAGTGCTGGGAAAGGCCTCTCTTCCTCAGTCACATCAAGAAGCGGCCTGCGAGTAGGTGCTCCAGCTCACCGCTCGATCGAAGCTGCCATGGATTCATTGCGAACGACTTCGCCTTCTGTGAGGAGAGGAGGAAAGGGGAGGGAAAAAAAAAAAAAGGAAAAAAAAAAGGGAAAAAAACCACCAGCTTAAGACTTGGAGGGTAGATTCACTTCTTTCTTAGGTTTCCAATGGCAACTGAATATACCACAGATGAAGATCCAGGGTGTGTGTGTGTGAATGTGTGTGTGTGTGTGGGAGGGAGGGACGGAGAGATGCACAGCTGCTGAGTCCACAGGCAGAGTGGGGTGTGAGCTAGTCAGGGCGTATCGTATTGGTGATTATGGGAACAGACAACTGGACATGGGCAGCGGAGCAGACAGACAGATGAATGGAAAGACATTTAAAGGATGGAAAGAGGGTGGCCTGTATCCTAGGAGCCTAGCTGTCCCACTACACACAGAAAAGAGACAGCACCTGGCCCCGTGCAGGGCAAGGTGCTGACGGAGCTGCGCTGGGAGAAGGTGAAGTGTGCCTATACACATGGCCGCACACACACAGACAGACACACCACCTCCCAGCCCTGCTCACACTACCCAGACGTGCCCCCCTCAGGCATGCTGCTCACACTCAGACTGCTACACACATGATGTACACACACACACACGCACACGCACAGTCTCACCTTCCTTTTCATACCCCCATGCACTGCCTTGCATACATCCCCTAAAAATTCAGAGTCCCTCCAAGGGGTGAGGTGCTTCTCTTCTTCACATACATCCCGCACCAACGAGGTCGCACAGCTGTATTAACATGCATACGTGATATTTCAGGCAACCATCACACAACCACACCAACTCCACCCAGCCTGTGCCACCCCTCATAGGAGTGCACAGCGAAAACAGTTATATACAGCACCACGAATGCTGACCACTGCACACATGCAGCACTATATATCTGAACATAGCTGCCACACACAAACTCCTGACACTTATACATAACTCTCACTGCATAAATGCACGTCATTTAATAAGCCCACTTCCATATCAAAGACCAGAAAAAAGTGCCATGTGCACACACGCCCCCACATCTGTATCACTGCAAACAGCACACCAGTGTATCACACACATCTATAAGAAAACAAACGCACATAAAACAACCTCACGCACTTAGGAACATAAGTCAAGCAAGCACCACTGGCTGCATATCACACACAAATATACTATGCTTACAAATTGCCTGCAGCATACAAACTGATCGCATCAGATACTGTTACCTACCTAACTCAGCCCACACAGTGGCATAGCATCCTTCTGGATCCTAAACGCTAGCCCCAGCATCATCAAACACCAGCCATATTCTGTCACATGGAAAACACAAATACTCATCAACATCCAACACAGGCAGACAAACACAAACTACACATGAAATGCAGACAGCCAGCATCACTCACCCCCCCCAAAAATGACATCATTGAAAAGTTATGAAGCTGGAACTCACTTTGGAGACAGCTGTATTGTTCTGTACACCTGCACAAGTGCATGTACACACACACGTACCCCTGCCACAACAACTCTGCTTAAATTGCCTCCATCTCTTAAATCATCCCTTTTTTTTGCACTTTCTCTGGTTCTGCCCATTCTACTGTCCCCCAGCAAAGCCCATGTATCTGTCCACTGACACATGTTGCAGCTCCTGGGGGCAAAGTCACTGGAGCAGAAAGCCTGGAAAAGCATCCACACTCATCCCTTCTGCTTTCCTGCTTTCTTCTGATGTTAGATGTGCATAATTTGCATGCAAAGAAAAATGAAAGGTCCTACCAGCCCCGAATGCTCTAAAATTGGGTGATAGTGGCATAAGGGGATGTGACTGCAAAACCTAAGCATGGTAAAGAAGTACATAAACCCTAATGGGAAGCAGAGATTTGGCCAGGAAGCCACCAGTTTCCCCCAGGTCCCAAGAGAGACAAGGAGATGCAGGAGGTGGGTAAGAAGGGGTGGAAAATGGAGGGAAGATTGTCCCAGCACCAGGGATGGCACAGCAAGCGCTCTGCCGGGCTTGTTTTACAAGCTCGGGAATGTCACAGCATGATACTACAAGAGATGGCGGAAAGCAATCAGGGTTCGGCATCAGGGCAAGTGCATGTACCTGTGTGTCCCCAGGAAACGGGAGAGGTACGGGAAAGCATGGGGTTTTGGCACGGGAAAAGCAGCTGAGCGCAGGTGTAACTGCAGGCATGTGGTGTGGGGGTCCGTGACTGTATTGGGATAGCTGGAGCAGTGGGTACCAGCACAGGTACAAAATGAAGAGCCCATACACTCGAAGGGGCTGGCATAGGGGTGGCTTGGACACAGGCAACGCAGGGGATGCAGCCAGGTCTAGCCCTGGCCAGACTCACAAGCCTTCCCAGCCCTTCTCTGGACAACTCCTGAGCAAGCGTATTATCCCTGACCTCCAGAGAAGCCAGGAAAAAAGGAAGGAGTCCCACAAGCTCTTGTCCTGTGCTGTTGGAGGGGCACAGGCTCCGAGCATGTACAGACACACCTCAGCGTAAGGCAGGGAAGCATACATTGCCATAGCCTTTTCCAGGAACACCCTGCCCTCCCACACATCGCGTGCTCCGGCACCCTGCTTCCACAGCTCTTCACCAAATACCACCCCAGCCCCTTCCCAGCGCACACAAGTACACCTTCCCCACGGTTACTCAGGCAGGCAAACTCTCCGCTCCCTCAAGCCACCTACTTCACACCTTCCCCCAGAGCGCTCCCACCTTCCCACGCACGCCACCACACACACGTTCGTGCGGCAGCGTGAGAGGAGCCAGAAGAAACATGTGGGGAAGCCCCCGCCACCACCTCAACCCCTCCAAACCACCCCCTCTCCCCCTCTACCTCCACCACCACCACCACTCACTTTTCAGAAGGGCTTTGAAGGAGTAAAAATTTCCTCTCTCTCAGCTAAACTCGTCCCGTGCACGCAGGCAATTTCAGCTTGCTTGCAATGTCGGTTCCTTGGCACTATGCTCGATTGTACCTGCATGCCTGTTCCCACAAACATCCATTGTGCATTAGGGGAGATGAATAATGCAGGCTGAAAGGGGACAAGTGAGAGAGTCATTTGGGCCTCAGAAAGGCACGTGTACAGAGCAGAGCGGAGATGGAGTTGCCTCATTTTGTCAGAGCTAACAGATGCTGCCAAACCTGGAAAAGCCACCATGGCCTGAAGTGCTACTTGGGTTAAAGTACGGTCATGAGGGCAATTTAAAGAGGCTTTTGGACTCAGGATTTCTAATAGGTGCTGAGAGGTAACACAGAGCTGTCATGTGTGGGTAGGCAAGGAGGATCTTCATCTCAGAGACACTTAGCACTGAGCTAAGCAGCTGAAGAGAGCCACTAGTGGGGAAAGGGAACCATCATACTAAACTGACCTCCAAACCATCTGCTCCTGTGCTTCAGGGGCATGGAAGAAGCACCATGACTGGCTAAACAAAGGAAAATGGAGAGTGAAAGTAAGGCAAGCAGGAGCCAAGGGGGATGTGTATGCATGTTTTCATGTGTACGTCAGGCTGGTGTTCATCTTGCTCATCTCAAAGGGATGCATTTCACCTCACCTTCACATCCCTGCTTTGTGCTGGCAAGCAAGGGAACCTGGAAGACACAAAAACACGTGTGCCCGTCAGTGGTGCCAGGAGTGAATCCATCTGCGTGGGGTAATGCTGAAAGGGGGCAACATGGACAACGTGGTGTCGTGTGTGCACAGGGGTGTGCAGGAATGTGTGCCTTCTGGTGAGCATCTGTGTGTTGGTGCTGTACATGTGCCTGCTGTGGGCAGTGGACTCCAGGTATCGATGCATGGAACGTGTATGTGTATTTGTGTGCATCCAAGTGCTGTACTACAGGGCACGCAGTGCATACGTGTGCGAATCTCTTCTTTGATGCAAAACATGGGTGCTTTTGTGAGGTGTCATAGGGAGCGATGTGTTTTCTGTGGGTTTGCACATTTGTGTGTGGGGGGCAGCATTTATGCCTCTGTGCGACACCGCTGTGTTACTGCGCACCTGCAGAGTGAGCATCCTTGTGGAAGCAACGCTATAAGAACAGCACAAAACTATGGTAAGCGTACACGTGCTGCATGCACTCCTGGGTAGGTACAGGTTTACAGGGACGGGATCCCTCTCTGGGTGGAACAGACACTGTCCATCTGGCTCCTGCCCTGCCTCTGCTCCTGGTCCCTGTTTTTCCTTTCTCACCTTCGCTCAGTTCCCCTCGCTCCCTGGCAGCAGCATACTCTGCCCCGGGAACCAACTCCCCCGCACCAACTCACAGCAAGGGAACTCCTTTCCTTGCAGTTCCCTGGTATCTTCCTGTACCAAGAACCGGAAAGTGAAGAAAAACCTCACTGGGCAACCTGAACTGGACCTATTCCCTTTCCATGTCCTTGTCACCCATTTCCAACCCCCAGGAACTGCATCAGAGACCCACAAACTTTCACCCCCAAACCCTGAGCACTACAAACCGGACTCACGGCTCACATACAAGCCATGGGCCATCTAAAGGTGACACAGCTCAGGTAAGGCAGCTCAAAGTAACTGAGTTAGGATGCAGCAGTCCCTATAGCCAGGAATATAGAGAGGCTCCAGCAGCTATGGTGACACCTGCTTGACTTTCATTTCCTCGGCCAGAATCACCCACAGCTGGGTTTGGTATAAGAAACCTTTCACACAAATTGCAGGCAGCACAGCTCAAACTCACACCTCTGGAGCCAGAGCCACACATCTTAGCTGCTCTGTCATTGTTCCCACATCAGGAAGCTAAATCTTTGGCCAGATCCCACATGTACTGAGTAACCTCCAGGCTAGGATCCAAAGCACGGAGCCTGCCCACCTGGAGTACCTCCTGGGGCAGTGGGAATTGACCAAGAAGAAAACCCCAAAGCCATTTCTTTATTCCCTTGACCAATGCTGCAGATCACTAGCTTCCTCCCAAACACCCTACCCTTAGCTCTACGTGTTTGTTCTGGAGCTGATCTAAATTACTCGACTCCACAAAATGGAATGCAAACAACTGGGCTCCATTTTGGGCTTTGCCTTTGCCCTATATCCTAGTCTGCATCTATTCCCTCTGGAGGACAAAACTAGCGCACAGGAGCCAGATGTGAAAATATGCACGCCTTCTCTGGAAGGCTTCACGGGCTCCCAGCAAGACCCAGTTTCAATCCAGGCCCAAGATCTCACAGGTTTGCCTTGAAAATGCAGCCTAACACTTAAGGTCCATCTGTTTTGCCTCAACTGCAATCCTGAACCTGTGCTATCCCCAAACTTGACCCAACCCTATACACTGAAAGCCTAGCCCCTATGCTCAATTTTATCCCCTTTAATTTATCTCGAGGTTTCTTCTGAATAGCGACCCAGCCTTTCACCCTGTTGCTCACCAGCAAGGCAGTGTACACTTTGCACACAAGAGCGCTCAGAGCCAGGTCCCTTCCCCGACATTTTCCCCACACCGTACAACAAAACAGGCTGGGAAAGTCCAGCTCTCTGATCGACCGGGCAGCAGCAGCCACGACCCACTGTGCAGGTCTCCGGGAGCCAGGCCAGGTTCTTCCCAGGTTTTTTTTCCCCAGAGAGGAGCCCTGCTCACAGCTAACGTAGCTTGGGTGACCTTTTCACTGCTGGAAATCACGACCGCGAGAAATAGCACTTTGTGTTAATATTTAAACGCCCACTACAAAAAGCACAGGGCCAGCCTCAGCACCTGTTCGGGGCTCCCCCTGTGCAGCACCACCACCATCACTACTCCACTCACTCCAACTCTTCCCTCACCTTGGGATCTCTCCCCCCAGCCCTGCACCCTTCTTCCCCTTTCCCTACAAGCAGCTCCTGCCGATGCCTTTCCCGCGTCCTGCCCTGCAGCCTTGCCAGTTTTCCTGGCTCCTCCGGGCATGCAGAGAGCGAGCCCCTGATTATCATTCACACTGGATTCTCATTAGGCAGAAATGCCCCTCCAGGAGATCCATTAACAGTCCATAAGGTTAACTTAATCCAGCCAGTCTTGTGTGGTCTCTGCCCAAATTCCCTATTACATTAACAATCTTGAGCCTTAATTAGCATGTGAGGCAGAGGTGGCATTATTAATGGAGATAATACGGAGCATTAAGAATAAACAGGCCAGGCTGTGTCTCCCCCACCATGCATGTAAATCCTCTTCTGTGCGGGAGCGGCGGGAGCTTCCCCCATGGGCAGCACACGCGGAGGGGCTGGGGTGCCCCAGACCGAAAACGAGCCCTGGGATGTGCGGCCAGGCTGGTGTAGGAGGATGGTGGAGAGGAAAGAGGATCCCAGAGAGCCTTCATCTGCCCAGGAGAACAAGCTCCTGCTAATGAGAGGATGACGGTGTAGCAAGCCCTGTGAGGGAAATCCTTGCACTGTGGAGGAGCAGCCCTGTCCCTGGTTAATCCAGCCATCCCATCTTTCTGGGAGGCTTGGGAAAGCAAAGGCTAAGGTTGTGTGAATCTCCGTTCCCTTGAACGTTTGATTCACGCTGCCGCATGTGTCCACATAGTATAACACGATGGGCGTATGCCCTTGAACACAATGTGGAAGGAGGGGGAGTCTGCCTGGTGGGGAACTGGCTGTAGTAGCTGGCTGCAGCCAGGGGAGATGCTCCTCACGAGACTGCTTTCTGACCACTGAGCCCCAGTACACTGAGTACCCAGTACAGGACAGAGGGATTCAGGTGAGGGAGGGAAGCAGTCACCAGTGGGATCAGAGAATAAATGTCCCAAGGCTTCTGCTCGGCGCAGATTCACAGTGCGGTGGGGAAGGGACAGGTCTGTCTTGGGACAGGCTGGTGGCTGGGTGCGCGGGCGGCTGGTCAAATCATCTTGGTCATCACAATGGAATGGGCAGCCTGGTGCAGACCCTCTCCCCGGGAAGGAGATGCCCTGGATGAGAGGAGGGGAGAACTGGTGCTGCCAGCAGCAGCGAGGCGCTGGGGTAGGAGCAAGGGCCACAAACTGGTGGGGGCTGCACTGTGTGCCAGCCAGGCTGTGCGAGGAGAGCTCGCGTGTGGCCTGCTGCCCTTCTGCCACCCCGCAAGCCCGACACTTTCTTCTAAAACGTGCGCTTGGGAAAGCATGAGACAAAACAGGGGAGGGAGAGAAGCAGAAGAAGCCAAGCCAAGGAAGCAGGGTCTAAGGACAGCGCCTCTGGACCGCTAATTCACACCTCCAGCAGCACCCAGCAGGCTGGGGAGGGAGCGGGAAGCTTGCCATGGGGACCTGCACCCTCAGGGAATGGCATCCTGCCTTTTTCCTAAGGCCTGACCCACGCTATTCCAGCTGCACATGGCTCCGCTGTGATCAGCGCGTCCCTCGAGGCTTCGCAGAGAGGCTTGCACTGGGGGCGATGATCCTTGAAGCGCAGAGCGATATCCCCTGTGCCGTGGCCCTAAAGCACCCGGCCGGTGCTAAGGAGCCTTGCTTAGCAGAGAGCGGCGCTGCGGGCTGAGATTGCCCTCTCCCAGGGCAGCGTCAGGACGGTGCTCAGCATCAGCCCAGCTGCCTTCACGTGCCCAGAGGCAACAATGGAGGCCCCTGAGCAGAGCCTAGCTCTCCCACTTTCCGGCACAGCAAGCTCCCGCTCCCGCAGGCCCACCAGCCAGCCCCTGCCAAATCCATTTGTCCAATCTTGCGCTTTCTACTAATCCTGTTGAGCCATCCTTTAAGTTGCTCTGAGGCAGAGTTAGAAAATACAACCGATGCCTTAAGAAGCTTCCCCTGACCTTGCTCAGTTCAAGATAAAGGGCTTTGATTTAAAAAATTACAGTGGGGTTCTGTCACTGATCCATCGCATGGATTAAAGGAAAACAAACAGAGACACAGGATGCAGCCGGTGTCAGGTGAGCAGACAGGGAAGGGAAGAAAGGTTACAACCAGCATGGGGGAGGAGACAGAAGAAAAGGACAGAAAGTGAGAGGGGAGGCAGAAAAAATACCTTCTCCCTCGCCATCTCCACACTTGACTACTGGCAGAAAAGCTTTATACACACATGGTGTAATACAACGTCCCACTACTTTCCTTGGTCTGTAAGAAGAGTGAGGCAGCTGCATTGTGCCATGGGGTGACCAGGCTGGGAACAGGCTGCTGGGACTGGAGAAGAGCTCCTTGCCCCGTGAGAGACATCCAGTGGGGAGAAGAGACTGAAATCTCGAGGCATAAACGGCTGGTACAGAGATCTCACCACCACTGTCTCTCCTTCTGATGCTGTTTAGGCCTTTCTGCCTTCATCCCTCATTCCTTCCTTCACACCAAACCTCTCCCCTCATCTCCTCCCCTTGCTGACAGTCCTGTCCCTCACTCTCTCTGCTGCCTGTCCCAGCCCAGGTCACACTTGACAGAATCTAAGCAGACTTCCCACCACTCACCTCCATCCCCTACAGCCCTTAATTTAAAGGTTACACAGAACAGTTTTCCTCTATAAGAAATGTCCAAAAGGCTACCGTGGGCACCTTCTTCATTCCCTGTACCCTCAATATCGCAAGGCTGTTGCACACCACCAGGGCCTTTTTCTTCCTAGCATGAGCCTGTTTCCTCTCTCTGAATCGATTCTCTTTGAAGACCACTCACAAGATGGCTGATGTTTCATTTTCATTCATCTTTTCCCCATCACCTGTCTGAGGGTCTCAGCTAGCCAGGAAATATGTGAAAATCTTAACTTCAGCAAGGGTTTTGTTGCTAAATCTCTCCATCTGTCGTAGAAGAGCCTAGTCTTGACCTGGGATCTGACTTTCAAGTGGGCCAAGATGTCCCTGTGCTGTGCTTAGGCCTGAGAGCCTCCTCATAGGCAGTCCACATCCTCTTAGCTTCTCTTCACACTCTCCTCCACTGCCCATCACACGAGCAGAATATCCAAGCCATATTTTCCCAAGACCCTTGTGTCTACAGGCTGTCCCACCATCGATCTGCTTATCTGAACATCCTTCAATCAGAGCCCCAATCAGATCTCCATCAACTCTGGCCTTTCAGTTCTCTTACTCAGTCTGTATTGACTAGTCCCAACTCCTGCCTGTGCTGACAACGACCACCCATGCTCAGAGAAGCTATCCCCACATCCTGAGGTCTACTTCAACATTCCCTTTCCTATTTTTCAAGCCTCCTAGGATCCTGTCCAGTCCTGTCTTGATGGCCAAGGGCACCCTCAACTGGTCTCAGAGTTTTTGACCAGCTTCTTCACCTCCTCCTACACCATGCCACTGCAGCTGACATAAAAGTCTTCACCTGTGTGGAACCTGGCATAGCTCCTCTCTGCGATGTCACTTCCCACCTAGCAATGCCCCATGTCCTTCTGTTACTATAAAGCTGCAGTGCCTTAGCCAAGAAAGAGGCAGGTGATAGATGTGGAAAGATGAAAGGTGAAGGGCTACTGGAAAAGAGACAATAGAGACCATAAAATGAGACAGGTCTATAAAACCATGGATGACACAGGAAGGGTAGAGAGGACAGGTGTTAACTGTCCCTTCCTATCCATGAATCAAGGGTCAGGAAATCAAACCAGAAAGTAACAGGTTCAAGACAAACGACAGGAGGTCTTGCGTTGCCCGCTGCGTGTTTAGGCTGCAGAACTTCCCACCGTGAGATTTTGTGGATGCCAAAATTTTACCTGACTTCAAAAATCGGCTGGACAAATTCAGGGAAGAAACAAATCCATAGAGACCTATGAAATGTACAACAAATCTTCTACCACAAGGTCCCTCAGCCACACATCACTGGAGGCTAGAAGAGTGTTCAGAGGAAGTGCTCCTACACAGTGGTCCTGTCTTTGTGCTCTTCTCTCTTTCAGCCACTGTTGGAGATACTGGACTGGGAGGATTTCAGACCTGGCTCAGTAGGGTCCTTCTTATATTCCTATGGTTTTCAATTGCCAGTCTGACCCAGAAGTCACTGGCAAATAGTAGCTATGAGGAACAATATCATTTTGGTGCATTTGATCATATTGGAAATGGATGGACAAGAGCGCAAAGAACAGAGCCCATTCCAAGAAGAATTTTATTTTTCCTCTGCCCTAAAGCTGGAACAAGGTCTGAGGTCATTTAAACCAGTCATCCCAGTACAGGTCCTTGCTGGGAATAACATCTGTGCTTGAGTGCTAGCCCCCTCGATGCCTTGTTCCAGAATTTTTAAGGCCAAATCCCCTTTCCTTGTTGATAAACACAAAGCCCTTTCAGCAGACCATCTGTAACAGGGCCAACCCCCTTGAATTCCCTTCCATTTCCCTGACCTGTCCATCACACTATTCACGGCAGCCTCTCCACACTAATCCTTTTATGATGATCTGACTCAATTTTCCTGGCCTGTGACTGCAATGGGGAAAAAAAGGAGGGGTATTAATCCTTCTGACCTTGTTGTCCCAATTCTGGACCAGCTGTGACTAGGAATTCAGAGGAGGGAAGACTGATCCTCCTGACCCCACTGTCCCCATGCCAAGCCATCTTTGTCTGGAAAGAGGAAATTACTCGCTTCAGCAGGTTCAGCTCATAACCTCCTAGAGAGTTGTGGCAAAGCCCCTTTTCACCTATAGGCACTTCCTACAGGACTGCTTCCTAGACTACCTCTCCAGCCAGAGAGGGTGGAGAAACAGAGGGAATAACGTCCTCCACCCCCACCAGACTCTGTTAACTCATTCCTCCTGTACCACCACTCTGCTCCGTCAATAACAGTGACTGCAGGTTCTCCCCAGCCGTGAGACAGAGAATCAATAAAAGGTGAAAGACAATTAAACATCTCTCAAAATTTTCCTGCCAACGCTGCATATGAAGAGGTCTTGAAGATCACTCCACCTCCACAACTGGCCAAGTCTGGCTTGTTCCCTCCACCCCTTTTCACCACCATGTGTTTCCTTGCTGCAAGCAGTTGCGTCTCCATAAACCTGCCAGACTCTTTTATAGTTGGTCTGAGCACTCACACCAGGAAACTTGCATGTATCCTCAGAGCCAGCCAAATATTCTCCTCTTTGCTGAGCCTCATCCCATACCTCTGACTTTGCCCATCTTTTGCCACCTTAAATAATCTCTTCCTTTCCTTGGTGTTTATAGTCCTCAAATACTTGTAAACTGTTATTGTATCATCATTTAGCCAACCTCTACATATTTAGTTCTTTTAATATCTCCTCATAAATAAGTCCCTCCAGCCCTTTCATAATTGTTGTTGCTCTTCTCTGAATTCCTTCCAATTTATCACCCTCCTTCAGCTAGCGTAGCACCCAGGTTTGAATGCCAGGTTTTCCAGACTGGTCTCACTAAAGCCTTGGAAATAGCATGAATTGGGGCTCCCTTGTGCTTCAAGGTTTCACGTTTCTGGATGTACTTTAGCGCACAGATGTCAGGAAAGCTAACTCACTTCACACATGAGGCACTCAAGACTATCTCTTAAAGCACAGGACCTCTCTCCAGGGAGAGGAAGAAGCAGCTTCATGAGAGGTGGGGAGAAGAAGATACATGGACAGGTAGGATGGATGTCCTCCAGCTGAACATGGCACACAACTACAAACACATTCTTACACACCTCAAGAAGAGACATCAAGTCCAAGAGGTGGAAAAGGTGCATATACATACACATACATGTGTTCACTCCACAAATAAACCTACATACAATTATCTGCATCACACACAGACGCATACACAAATGCACACAGGAACATATATACATGGATAATACAGACGAAGCTGAGGAGGGAATGACACACATGAGCACTCAGACTTTGTGCACGCACAGATGTAACCTGTGCACACAAGAGGACAGGACAGACGAAGCCTAGCAGAAAATGGTTCTTTCCCTGTTTACAAACATACATGTTCCCATGCATAAACCAATGTTCCCAGAGGAAGGATAGCTCATGGAGTCCTCATAGTAACCTAAAAATACACAGGCAGCTCTGACCCATCTGGTCTACAGATTGAGTGCATGAGCCATGTAAAGAATGAATACAAACATATGACACCTTGCCTTAAGGCAACTGGTAGCCTGTACACCATCCTGAGATACAGTCTGCACATCTATAGCGCCTTCCATGGTGATTAGCTCATCACCCAAGCCATTCAGAAGTGAGGTGAGTGCTGAGGAGTATAGAAGGGAAGGAAGGGATTTCCCCACAGGCCAGTTGTGGCAGAGCAAGGCATCCCTCCTGCTACTTTGTGACCCCCTCCCCAAGTCATGTTACTGGTGGTTCTTCCTCTCAACAGTATTTGCTCCATCTCTCTGCTATCAGACTATCTGACACCCACAGGAGTCAAAAGCATGCACAGTTTCTTGCAAACAGTCCTTCCCCTACAGCTTACCAAAACCAGATGGGTGTTAAGCTTGTGTGTGCATGTCTCTGCGTAGGGAAGAATGGGAGTTTTTGGCCCCCAGACACATAATCTCACCTCTGTGAAATCCACGTTGCCCCATCAGTTCCTCAAAGCATCACAAATTTCTATGCTAAAGGACTGAGGAGCTGGAGATGCGCTCCCTGGGATGACTGCAGGTGGGAAGGTACGGCCCCAGCACATCAGTTGGGTCAGCCCAGGAGGATGAATGGGCATCACCTTCAACAGCAGAACAGGTTCTCCTATGGGGTTTTGATTCCGTGGCTGTCTCCACGGCACCTGGTGCTATGCTGTAAGGCACTGTGTAGCCACTATGTCTACCCAAACCAACGCCTGGAAACCTTAAAGACTCCTTGCAAGAGGCAAGATCTAGGGATCAAATCCATCAAGTCATTCACCCCAACCTGGCTCCTAATAGCTTGATTCCCACCCCTTATAATGCCGTGAAAAGAGTGACAACTGCCCTTCCCTCCTTCTGTACCTCAGCTGGTCAGCTGGAAGTGGGTTTCCTCTTGGCTTATGAGTGTTGAGCAAATGAGGTCATTTCTCCTCAGTGACAGAAAATTAATTGGTCAGTCCTGTCTGTGAGAAAAGTGGTTCATCTCAGGCAATGGCTAGGTACCCCTGAGCTCCCAGGGGACCTAAAGAACCGCTACAATCCCTTTAAGAGAAGGTCAGGGAACGGCAAAGCAAGCCACAAAACTAACACCACCTGGGGAGCACAGGAAAGCCAGGACGTGAATGCAGCTCTGCTAAAGTGAAGCTGTAACTGCTGCCAGACCATCTCACCACTGAAGCAAGCACAACAGTCATTGTCACCTCCAAAGTGCCAAGCTTGACTCATCTGGGGCTTTAAATACAGCTTTCATCTGGTTCACAGCTGCAGGAAACCCGTCCTGACCCAGGAGACAGAAAGGGCTGGAGGTGGGTCACAGCCCTTTGGTCTGCTCCCTGAGCTTTGCACTCCCCTTCCAGCCCAAAAAGGGGATTACACATCCCCCCCGGCATGGACTGTAGCTCCTGTGCGTTCATCCTGCCTCCCTTCAGTTGCCCAACTCCACATCCTCTTTCACCCCTCTTCCCACAGAGAAAGGCATTGGGGGACGCAGAGCCCTGCCCCTGCAGAACCCCTAAGAGAGCTCAGGCGCTGTAACTCAGCATCGGGACCAGCCTGGACAATCCCCACCAGCAGAACCCGCAGTGCTACCAGGCAAGCCCCAGCTTTCCCCATACCTGCCGGCAGCCTGGGATCCCTCACCGTTCCAGACAGCACTTTTCCTCCATGGAAGAGAAAAGGAAAAGCTCCTCTCTTCCCAGAAAAGGGGATATTTTCCTGCAGCACATTTGCTCTGCACCTAAGCTGCTCCTTTACTACTCTGGTGCCTGGGCATTGGTGAGGGCTGCAAGTGGATTTGGGGGACACCACATCCCTTTCCCAGAGCAGGGTGACTCTCGTCAGCTCACAAGAGTGTGAGGACAGAGGTGTTCCCTGCATGTCCTCTGCCTTCCCTCACACTAATAAAAGAAACAGCTTAGCCCAGGCCTACACTTACAGGGAACTGAGGGAAAAAACACAGTATTTGGGATGAGGGAAAGAGCAGCCGGGTCTCTCTCTCTCAGCAAATGTGCTGATATTTTCTGACACAACTGCTGACAGCACTGGGAGGTTTCAACAGGCCCTGATGTGACCACTAGCTTTTTTCCCAGGTGACCAGTGCTCTCCACCACTCTTCAACAGGGTCAGATGAGGCAGCTGCATTCTGCCTGGAGCTGCAGCTGGCTTCTGACATGACCCAGGTAGGAACAAACATCACGGACACCATCACAGCTATGCTGCCCTCCCTCCTGCCTTCCCCCTCTGCCTGTGATTCTTACCTTTCCGATTTTAACCGCAAGCTGCCCCCCAGCAAAAACTACACCCCGTACGCCCCCCTTCCCCAAACGCCCTCTCTACCCTCCAAGCAGCTTCTGCTCCACAGCTTAGCTTTGCACCGGCGCAGCGGATCAGACGGCATATTCCCAAATACCCACTTTGCCTGGAGCTGGGTGAAGGGAGGGAAAGGCCACGCATCCACCTTTCTTCCCTCGGTGTTACAGTTTTTGATGGGGGAAGAGCAATGAGGGCAGCTTGCTTCATACCGACAAATCTGCGTGCTTGTGGGTCGGATGCCCTGAAAGCCAACCACCCCCCATAGGAAAATAATGGGG
>VYZM01003373.1:323185-360243 GCA_013398915.1 Dromas ardeola
CGTTGGGGGGTATGCCCCCACCTTCTGTCACCCCTTGCAGCTGTGTTGTCCCCTGCCCCACAGCTGTCTCATTCCTGGCTGCAGCTAGACAGCCTTCCCAGCCACGCACACAGGCGAGCACGACAGGCGGGGACGGAGCAGCGGTCCGGGGAGGGCACGCACAGCCGGAGGATTTGCTGCCTTCGCCGCATCCGCATCACTGGGGGAAGAAGGCAGAAAGGGCTGTATTGGCATTTAAAACGCGAGTGATTAATTCGCCACAGGCTCGGCTGATGACAGGGCTCTGGGACCAGAGCTGGCACCGCTTCTCCCAGCTGGGAAGGCTGTGACAGGCGAAGGTCCCTCTCCCATGGAGCCAGCTCCGAGCTCTCCTCGTCTGCACAGCCACCGCTCCGGTGCAGGCGGAAAGGGGTGGGCCTCCACCGGAGACATGAGCACGCATGCAACAGCTGCTGGGGAGCTGCACACCTCCGAAAGCAGACATGCACACGAGCAACAGCTGCTGGGGAACTACACACACACGCACACACACAATTTCCTCGCAACAGCTGGCGAAGAGCTACACACAACATGCAACAGCTTCCCAGGAGCACACACAAGCACCAGCTGCTGGGGAATATCACACACACACACACACACACACACACAGAGGCTACAGCTTTTCAGAATCAAGTCACCCACATGAAAACACAACAGCTTCTAGGAACGACACACATACAAGCAACAGCTCCTGAGGAGCTACATACACACACGTATGCATGCAACAGCTGTACACCTACTGACACAGGTATGTGCAGCAGCCATGGGGAACTACACCTCGAAACGTGCTCCTGCGGTATCTGCTGAGGAAATCAACACATAAAAATGCAACAGGGGTTGGGGGGAACCCTTCATCCGCACACAAACACACGCATGCGGCTGCTCTGGGGAGACTGTCTTTCATACGCCCCCTCCAACAAGCACACACAGAAATGCAACAGCTCCTCAGAAATCACCCGTAACCACACACCCTCACGTGCATGCAACAGCTTACTGGAAGACCTTCCACCTCCCTGTGCCCAAACCCACACATGCCATTGCTGAGGGAGATCTTGCCTACAGACGGAAACAAAAATCCATGTGCACCAGGCGGTGGGGAGCCAGGCACAGCTCAGCCCCCAAAACATGCACACGGGCAATAGCTGCTAGGAAACCACCTTGCCAAACACGCGGTGACTCTTAAGAAATGACTCCCCAGCCCCTTCGCAGAAAGCACAAGCGTACACAACAAGCTAGACATAAATAATCCCTGCACAGACATGCAGACGCACGGACCACAACTGAAGGGACGCGGAGCATCCCTCGCACTCACCGCCGCTGTGGAGGGACTGCCTGTCTCACCCAGACACGCGCAGACATGCAACAGCTGCAAAGAAACTTAGGAACATGGGACATTGGATGGGAGCTGGCTTCCTGGGATGAGCAATCCACTCTCCTGCTATTCCAGGCAACCACATCGTATAATCTTGCTCAGAAACGTCTCAAGGTTCATCCTAGCGCTGTGAGACTGTTTGCTCCCTGCTCAGAGGCTCTGCTGGCCCCTGGCCACTCTGATGTTAGAAACCTGCCCCAACGCCTACGTTTACTCATGACCAATTCACAGCCACACGTTCTTGTGCCAGTTGACTGTGTCCTTCACAGGGGCACGTGTAGAGGTTGCAAGATCAAATGGAGATGCTCTGAAACCTCCACTTGCAGCTGAACAGACGCCACCTGCACCCTTGCCTTGCACAAACATACACACACGCTACAGCTGGGTGAGGGCAACAGCTTCTAGGAAAAGAGACACCTTACCCTGCCACCCGCAGCACTCACAGGCACACAGGTACAGACATGTACCCTCTGATGGGAAACTAATTACTTTCTTCGTGCAGTCCAAGAACTGTAGAGAAATTACTCCGCCACACACCCCCCCACTGCAATTAGCACTATTATTAAAAGCTTTCTATGGTGTTGTCCAGTTGCATCTACAGAAGCTCACCTGCATCCCACTTCCCCAGTCTGCTCGTTATTGTACAAGTGCAGAACAATGTAATTACCCCATCTATCTCACACCTGCAGACCTATGGCGGAGAGTGAGCTCCTTTGACCCTGTGCAAATCTTTTTCTCTGTTGGGAGAGAAATAACCTCACGCAAAACCAAACCCAGCAAGTACGGGACTGCCCCTAGCCTTCTCACATGCATACAACAGCCTCAGGGAGAGGACACCAAGCCCATAAACACTGTACAGGGTGCAAACAATCAGTAGCCCCAGGGGAATGAGTTGCCTCCTTCAAAACACAAGCAACAGGTGCAAGGATCCCATCTACATTCTTCACAATCAAATCCCAAAGGTGTAGCAAAAGTAGCCCCAGGCATCACACACCACCTCAATGGCATGAAGAAATGAGCTGGTCCGCCAGGTACAAACACACAAGGGCATCAGCCCTGTTGAAAATGACACATAGGAAGCTTGTTCTATCCACTTTTACCCCAAACCTGCAAACCCAAGTGGGAAAAAACACACAGACACACACACACACTCCTCAGAAAGACAAGAGGTAAGCAGCTCTGAGGACACTTCTGGATGTTCCCTGGACCATTTATAGATGTCTATTCCCAGTGGATTAAATGACAAAGCTTCTGACTCCTCCTGGGGTGAGAAGAGAAGGCAGCTTCTGTTGGCAACTAAAGACTTTGATTTCCTTGGCTTTATCACTAATGACCACAGGGTTTTTCCTCCAAGCTCTTTTAAAGCTAGAAGCTAAAGGAACAGAGACTTGCTTCCATCTTTTTCTACCTCCTGCAAGGACAGACACTATCTAACCTTGGAGGACGTTGAAGCTGGAGGAGAGGTTTCCTACTCCAAACCAATGCAGGATTTGCTCCTTCTTGAGTTCCTCCAGGATCATCTTGCAGTCTGTTCAGGATGGGTCTCCCAGAGGCTCTCCAGCTGGCACATATCCATTCTGGACTCAGAAGTACTGGGGCAGGATCCTTGTGCTGCTGGGGCCCATGGGGTTCAAATGGACCTCATTCATATTCCCATGACCCAGGAATAATACTTAAATCCAGCAGAACATCCCCAAGAGACAAGCAGAAGCAAGCACCACATCCCCAGTGGTGTGGGACATTTGGGTCCTCGATCTGATTGGAAGCCAGGCCCCTGATGCTTATTCGTCCCTTTGCAGACGATCATCCAGAGGGTACAGAAGCTCTCCCCCATGTTTGTTTCGCAAAGGCTCTGACCTTGTCAAGAGCCCTGGAAAGACTCTGTTGTTTGTTACTTCACAAGTTAAAAAAAAAAAAAAGAAACAAACTTCACCAAGAAAAAAAACTCCTAAGGACGTCATAGATACTTTAAGTCAGCTGCAGAGGCACCTCACTCCTTATGTCCAGCACTACAGAAGAAAAATCACCTTCTAATTCTTTTGTGCCGATGTCTCTTGAGACCACCAACCTCCAGCCAGGCCTGACCTCTCTTCTCCCTTAACCGGGGTGGAAACATCCCCGAGATGCACCTTGGTTTACACCTTTCTGCTCAGCTGCTGCTCTGTTGGGCTGCTACATCCTCTAAGACTGGAGATGCTGTTAGGGGTGAACAAGGGAGCTATTAGGGGTGAACAAGGGAGCTGACCTTATTAGAGCAATTCCCTAGTGTTATTCCAACATATGCCAGGGGGCTGTTAACTCCCGGAATACCCCAGAATCTGGTAGTCACAAAGGTAATGAGAGAAGTGATTTTTAACCCTCGGTGCCCAGAGTGGGGAATGCTTGAGGTAATGTTCAGCGTAGACAGTACCTCTAGGGAACAGGAGCTGGGAGCGCAGATGGACATTCCCCCCTCTCCCCCATCACCTGGCCCGTGTGCCATTTGCTTGGGCGAGGCGGGAAGAGTCAGGCAGGGAAGGCATCCACGCAGTCTGCCTGCGCTGCCTTCCCCGTGTGCTGCCAGGGAAGGGAGTCTCGCTGGGAGCGTTTCCAGCTCACGGAACCAGCAGATCAGCCCTTCTCCCTCTCTGCCTCTTCCCCTGCCTGACTGCCCGTCTCCCCCAGGGATACAACCGGGTCCCAAGGCTGGGGAAAACGGGCCCCGGGAGAAGGCTGGGCTCTGCCCTCGCTGCAGTCAGAATCTCTCCGCTGATCTATACTGCGGTGAGCAGTGACAGATTGATTTTACAGCTCTGCTTGGAGCCGGCCGCTGGCCCTGGGCTGTGGATGAATCAGCTTTCTCTGGGCCTTGGCTTTTATTTCATTATTTTCCTGCAACTTCCCTCACAGGCAGCTAAAGAGAGAGCGAGAGGCAGAAAGGCGAAGTTGGCAGTTTTCCTTCCCTGCTCGTGTGCTCCCAGCCTTCCAGCTTGTCTTTCAGATGCCAGGAGGAGGGAGGGAAGGGATTGTTTTCCAGGGACTGACAGCTGTCAGGAATAAAGACATGAGGCCTCTTCTACATGGGTAACTGCACATTGCAATGTCCGTGGGAGACGGCAAGTACTGCGTAAGCGCTACGTGGCATGAAAGGTTCCTGCACTCCTATGCCAATGCCTCGTTCCTTGCCGAATAGCATGTTTAGAAATAACATCCCATGGATGCATTGGGCATTAATCTGCTCAGAGCCTCCAGCATGGAAGCTCTTTCAGGTTCTCCCCTAATAGCTGTGGACCTAGAGGAGGGCGCAAGGGTTGCACGCTGCTGTCTCCATCAAGCTGAGAGGTCTCTGAGCATGTCACAGCTAGGAGGTTCTCCCAGGATGAGGCAGGACCTCCAGGCATGGAATCTACCTTTTTCCCCCTCTGGATGTGTATATTGTAGACATTGGTCAGGGGGAGCCAGGCTCAGTCCTAATTCTGTTGATTTTTGTGCAGTCAAGAAGAAGAGCAGCAGTGAAGTCAACCAAGGAGGGAGCAGTGAAATTAAAGGGCAGAAAGGTGTTAGTTTTTCCAGCCCTAGTCTGTAGTCACAATTGGACAGTTCAAGCCCTCAAAGGTCCCAATAGCAGAAGGCACTCCAGAGCAATTGGTGTTCCAGGGAGGACAGAGAACAGAGGGACCAAGTCAGCATGCAACTATCATGTTCCTCTCCACAACCCCAACACCTCAGAAGTGAACAGGAGCAAACATCTGCTCTGTCAGACTTGCTGCTGAAAAATCCCTTTCTCAGAGCTGAAGATCTACTCAAGGGGTCCCCCACCTGTGCTGGCACCTGCCCTGCAAGAGGAGGAGTAGCCAAGGGAACTCCCCATCAGTTTGGTCTGCTCCAGCCTTCTTCCCACCCATTCACCTCCCAAGAGGGACTTCAGCTCAACATAGGTGGTAAATTCATCGCGATGGGTTCAGGATGCCTTGGAGCCTTTTCCTGCCTTGTCTCCAAGAATATAGACTGCCTGGGGAAGGAGGGTTCCTCAGAAGAGAAATGCTAGATTTACTGAAGATGGACAGCTAGGACATTATGACAGTGGCTTTCCCAAGCTCACACATATCCTTTCTCTCTCCACCTACCCCTGAGCAAGGATCAGAGTGTGGCCTTGAAATGGCCCGAATGGCTCAAACCCTCAGAAGGCAAGGGCCATTTGATCTGTAAAGATCAAGGGGTAGGAGGGGAAAGGGAGGGGAAAGGAGGGAAAGGATGATGGGAAAAGCAGGAGAGGGAGGTTTCCCAGAGCTCTGTCCCAGCACAAGGGAGGGAGGCAGCAAAGTTCATTTCATCCACTTTGTGTAATCTTTTAATCTCTTAGTTTTTAATCTTTCACATCAGGAATGAGACACATCATTAAGAGCAGAAGAAATCCCAGTTGGAAGGGAGATGGGGATGGTGAAGGAAACAAAAAGGTCTCTTATTTCTAGGTCTTCTGCCTTGTTGCCTTTCTCTGTGTCTCCCTCTCTCCCCCTTCCTCTTTCCTCTGTGCTTAGAAGCAATAATACAGGTAGTGACCCGGCAGACCCAGAAACACACTGGGGCCCTTGGCATCTGGAGAAAGGGCAGTGCCATGGCCTCAGTGCGATGCAGGTCTAGCCTTCCCACGGTGACAGTCTGCAGGTGCACAGAGGCACAAGGCTCCGTGCCCCAACTCATCTTGAAAGGCTCTTGAAAGGCTCTTTTGGGGCCAGAGATGAACAGCAAACATTGCCAGCAAGGTCTGTCCTTGTCAGAGTCAGGCTGACCCGAAGAAGCCAGCCCACCCCTGACCGGGCAAGGAGAGACAAGTTTTTGGAGGGCAAGGGAGGACCTGGTGGCATCTAACTGCCTCGTCCCACAGGCTCAGAGGGCTCAGACTGGGTCCTCTGTGTCTCAGCTTCCCCCATCTGTCCAATCCTGTGGATAATAATCCTCACCTCTCAGAGGGTGATTTTGAGAGGTTAATGAATTAACATTCGTAAAAGCTTTAGATAAAGGGCTAAGGATTATTACTGTTGTTATGCATGGAAACAGCTCCTAACGAGCATTTTCCACCTCCTCCCTCCTGCGAGCCTGGGGGATCATCTGACACAGATCCTGCTGCACAGGAACTCCCCCAGAGATGGAATTACAGGGAGAGTAACGGAGAAGGCTGCAGGCCGCCAGAGACACTAATCAGGGGAAGACAAGTTGGGGACACTCCGTCAACCAGCAACCCACACCAGGCTGTGGGGCCGAGAGCCTCTCCACTCATCCTCTAACCAACAGCGACAGGTCCATCCCACTCCCATCAAAGTTCAGCAGAAAACAGGCCACTGATTTCTGACCACAGCAGGGACCAGCCCCTCCTCTTGCCCTTTCAAGGCTGTCAACTGACCTGCGATAGTTGTGCAAGATACATTTGCTTTAAGGAAAGCTTAATCCCAAAAGGAAACTTCTGTGCTGCTGGCTTGGGGCAAGATTCAGAAACAACCCAGACAGACACTCCCTTGACAGGCATAGGAAGAGGATAGCTGGGATCAGATTTTGGTGTCTTAGATCTTGTGCAAAATGTTTTCCAGGCTGGGGATGAGAACTAATTCAAAGCAGGAGTCTTAACATTGTACATCTCTCCCTTACACAGAAGCACAACCTCAAGAGAGAAAAGCCCTCCCTAACTCCCTGCTATAAATACACCAAACTTCTTAAAATGGCTACGTTAAAAGAGAGCTGGTAATTTGATAGTGGTCTCCACTTAATTAGATTAGGCTCTTCTTGAACTCAAGGGCTGTAAGCAGCTGATCCTCCTTTCTTTTTCAGTATTATCCTGTCAGCTGCCATGCTGACATGACCATCAGTCCTCCCTCCGTGCTTGGTCCTCATGGGATGCTGACAGGGAAACCCTGGGGGACCAAAAGCTGTTGTCAGGCAGTGACCCAGCAGAGCATTTAAATATGTGTCCCTAACCCTGCAATGAAGTCCCCACTTGATGGAGCAGGGGCAAAGCATTCCCTCAGTCAGGGAGAAGCTCTGGGGCATTCCCTGCAGCCCGGGTCCAGGGGATGCAGCTGGGGTGAGCTTTCTGATGAGACAACAGGTCTTATTCAATGGTCAGACAATGCTCTTCCTGGCTGCCCTTGCCATGTTCACATGACTTCTGCCTTCACTTTCTGAAACCTGTTTATCCATGTGAACTGGAGTATATCAATGAGTATGAAGATCACGAGGAGACAGAGACCAATTTTTGGCCAAGGTCACTGGCTGAGGACCTTTACAGAAATGCATGTGAATACACATTTCCATGACATCCCAGAGGGAATGGATAGGTTAAGGGCAAATCATGTCGCCACTGATGACTGGAGGTGAAATCATGGTGCTCACCCATGCTCTGAACAGCTGGGTCACCAACCCTGCCATGGACCACGTCTGTGCAACACAGTGCAGAGCTCCAGATCCCAGAGCAGAGTAGCTGCACCCATACAGTGCCCTGCCTCGGCTGCTTGTCACTGCTGAAAATAAACAGTGCTGTGCACAGCTTGGTGACAAAGTTTTTCAATCACATCTGGGGTAAAAATCATCCTCTGTACCTACACTGCAATGTGTGGGAATTCGCACTTGAGCTAGGCAAATAGCAAACAGTACAGTTAGTCTTCCCTGCAATGAACGACCAGAGGACAGCACTACCTTGGTCTTCTCCTCAGGAGACTAGAGCAGATGTTAATAAACCATACACATAGCCAGAAGCTTTTTTTAAATATCTTGTTTTCATGATTTCTCACTTGGAGGGAAATAAGTGACCTGTTTGTAGGTTACTGGGGCTAGCTGGCAGAGTCTGTAGCCTGAACATCACTGATAAGAAGACAGAAAGTCACCTGGAAGGAAGAGGTAAAGTTGTTCTGGTCTTGGGGCAGAGGACACATTTGGTCAACTCTTGAGGGCCAAGACCACTGCAAGTGCTGGTCTCCTTGGAGTCTGATCCAGTTCTCACTCAAACCCAGGCTAATTCTTAAACTGCTGGACTGGACTGACACCCTTCCTACCCAGGTCCTTCAATCCCTGCTCAGTGAACTTTATTCCGTCCCTAGCAAGGATGTATTCTGCACAAGTTGCCCCCTCCAAAAAACACCCCCAGATTTGTAGAATTAAAATTCCGAGACCTTTTGCTCTTCATCAACAATGGAGGAAGTTGGCTTTAACGACAGATAATTTGCTATTCAATATGTTCTTAATTAATATTAAAATCTATGTCAGGTTGTTTTGTTGTGTTTTTTTTTTTAAATTCTCTATCTCTTTGTTATTTATTCGTTTCGATTTTTTATTTTACCTCGTTAATGTAGTGGTGATTTAGATGCAGTTTCCTCTCTCTGCTGCACTTAATGAGTCGTCAGCTTTATTCACTCTCACCCGCGTCCTCATGGGAGCATGCTTTGATTTTCTAGTGGGTGCATGAAAACACAGATTAAAGCAATTAGACAGAAATAATCTTAGGGAAAGGGGAGAGAGATCCAGAGCGCCTAATTATACCATTTTAATCAAGACACAATTATGCAGAGACTTTTATAGATTATAAATTAACCAAACTCCAAAGGTAGAAAAAATATCATTTTAAATATGGTTCATTATGCTTGTTGTTTCTGCCTTGTGATCTCTCCCAAACTGGACTTCAGGGTTCATTTAAAAAAAAGTTCTGGATGAGGTTTCGCAGGAATGGAAGAGAAATAGACTCAGGAGACCCTGCTTGCGAGGACCAGAGTCTGGAAATGGCCTCTGGGAGGGGATAAGAAAGCACAGCTACGTTTCTCACTCACTGATCTCACCATTTTTTCTCAATGAACCAAGTAAATGCACCTGCTGGTAGGCAAGGCTTGGCTGAAGCCCTCCGGGTGCCTGCATGGGTCAGGTAAGGAAAGACCCAGTTCAGAGGTCTGGGTTTTACTTTGCCCGAACAGGCTATACCGAGCTGCCAGTGAAGGACTGTGGGTACTGTAGTCTAAGAAGCAATTTCCCAAGCTACAAACATTCCAATTAGAAACACAGTGAGTGGGCAAACAAAACACATCAGGCTGGATGTGTTTTCTTCTGAACCCTGGAGGAACTTAAGCCAGCTGCTCCAGATTTATAGCTGCTCCAGATTTATTGCAGCAAAACCGCCAGGCTCTCAGGCTCTCAGAGCACGTAGGAAGGTGCTCTGCTCCTGCTGTCTCTGCAGAAGAGCCAGGAGACCCCCTTCCCCAAGAGTTATGGGGAATCCTGGTTGCCTGTGTTGCTGTCATGCTACTTTATGATGGGGAGGGTGTCCACAGCTCAGGCAGAAACAGGCAGGCCAGTTCAGGCACCTCTGATTTTGTGGCTGCAGCCCAGCGATGTCTGTGAGGCACCACGCTGCTCCCTTTTGCTGTGAGCGCAGCGCTAGCGATCCCTCCTGCGCCGGCGTGTGGCACTCCTTGAGCTGTTTGCAAAGAGCTTCCAGGTGTTAAGGAGACAGGAGAGGGCTCACCGCAGCGATCCTTGCCTTCCTGCAAGGTTTGCCAGCAAGTCTCCTGAAAGGTTTTGCTGCACTGTGGCCTGTGCAAAACTCTTCTCCAGAAGATTCTGCTGCCAGGCACCTCTCACAAGGATGTCTCAACCCATCAGGCCTTCACCAGGCCCCTATCCATTGCCATGACCACCCTGTACCATGAGCAGAAATGGCTGCTGTCCTCTGCATTAAGGGCAATCCTCTTACCTGCTAAGGGACCAGCCTTGACCACCTTCCACCTGCAAGTCAGTTCTGGTGACGCTCATGCAGGCTCTCTGCAAGGTGGTGTATGCCCAGAGCTAGTCTATCACAGCGACAGGGACACCACCAGGATAGACAGCTGGGGAAGAAGGGATAGTGCCAGGATTAGGCACTGGGGACCGATGGGCATGCAGCTATTGAGCCTGAGGCTCAGCAGACCCACGCTGAGGGTGGGTTCAGCACGCTGAACCGATCGTCTCAGAGGAGAAAACCTGGAGCTATATGCACTTCATCCACCATCCATGTCTTAGCTGTGTCTGGGACATCTGTCCCTTGCAGCCTCCTCACCCATTTTCTCCTTCCTGCAGTGAAGAAGGCAGGGCTGCGGGCTGCTGTCCTTCCTCTCTGTTGCCTCCTACACCCAGGGCAAAGCCGAGAAGGGCCATAGGGCTTTGGGGGTTGCCCCGTTCCCCATCTGAGGGCTCGGTCCGGTGGGTGAGCGGTGGTATCGGAGTGCCCTCTGCTGGCCCTATTTCTGGACTATTTGGACTGTCCAAGCCTTGCACACCCCCAGTACCCCTGGAAAGTTGGGGCTAGGCTCGTCCCCACCAGGCCCTGACACCCCCACCATGGTGGGCATTGCTCCAGCAGGAATATGAGCCAGGCCACAAGCGGCGTGGAGTCCTGTCAGTGCTGGGTCACAGCCCTGGAGCATCCAGCGTGATGGGGAAGCTGGGACAGAAACAATTTTAAGTCAGCATTTGGCCCTGCCTGTGTGGGTGGTTGGGTGTGAGGTGCAGGCATCGCGCTCACCCTTGTCGGGTGTTGCTGCAGAGAGGTGGAAGGGACTCCCAGGGGCTTTTTGGATACGTTCCCAGTTCCATGGGAGGAAAAGTCCATCCCCTGCTCCTTTGGTCCAAGAGGCAGGAAAATCAGAGGAGTGATGAAAGGGGCCGAGGAGGAGCACAGTCATTCCCTTGAGGCTTGGTGCCATTCAGATGGCTGACCCTGTGGTGGGAGAGGGTGGTCTGGCCACTTTGAATGAGCGGCACATAGGGACATGGTTTAGTGGTGGACTTGGCAGTGTTAGGTTAACAATGGGACTTGATGATCTTAAAGGTCCTTTCCAACCTAAATTATTCTATGATTCCACAGAGCTGGGGCAAAACACCCTGGCCATTCACCTGCTTTGGTGGCTGGGAGCCTCCAATACACTGGGATGTTCTTGCCTTCATTCTTCATCCTGAATTTTCCTCCAGAGCTCCCTGTGTTTTGGCTATCCCAATCTGCCATGGCAAAACCATCAGGGAAGGCTGGAATTGTTCTGCCTGGACCCAGGGCACCGAGGTTTGGACCTGCCGGTGGATTCCCAGGTTGTGCTATGAAATCTTCCAAGACTGCACACACAGAATGGGGGTCTGAAGTCCCCGTGGATCTGTGCTGATTTACACCAGCAGAAAACCTGACAGCCTATCTCTGGGCTACAAAATTACAGAGGTGACCTTCTATTGCTGTCAGCAGAGGAGAGAAGGAGAGAGGGAGATTACAATCCGAGGAGTTCAGGTCCCTCTGTGGTGCTGGTCACTTTGTGCTTTAGTATCTAAGTCATTCAAGCAGGGATAACACTGACCTGACAGATAAGATGTGAGCTAATTAGCAGTGCTCTCTTCGAGCTCATTCCAAGCTCAAGTGCTGCCGAAATGCTGAATACCAGGTCTGGTTACTGTTCAGGGCAATTTTTAGTTGGAAAGAGGTAATGGAAACTGGATTATCCAGGGAGATGGCTTGGGTTTGAGCCTGGGGTTCTGTTTTGAGGTATTTGGGGACTTATGAGGGAGAGATGCTGTGAGGTGCTGGACGTGCCAGTGCCAGGGGGGCTGATGGAGCAGAGAGGAGTCCCAGATGAGTCCTGGAGGGGAGTCTCTGAGGAGAAACTTCCTCCCACATGTCATGTGTGGGCAGCTGAGCCCTGTGAGCACTTCCATCAGGAACTGCCATTTGTAAATATTACAAACCAGTGACAGCAAAAAAATAAATTATGAAGGGGAAGGAGTTTGTTTTTAAAAGAGCAAAGAAAGGTGTCCTGCAGCCTCAGCAAGTGGAACAGTGCTGTGTCCTGCACCGGAAGAAGACATTGAAATTGCTTAGACATGCAGTTCACCAAAAGACTTCAGCATGGGACTGACATAGTGTAGCCACCCTCACTAGGACTGCTGGTGGTTTTGAAAAGCCATGCATGGCAGCTCTCTGCCAGGGAGGGAGCTGTGAGTGGATATGATTCTTCCCTGGCCTTGGGTAGAGTAATGTAAAAAGTAAACTGGTAGCATGCAAGATGGAGCAAAAACTTTACTTTCCCTCAGCTTTTCATTAAACACTGCTGAAAACACTGCCCTCTCTCCCCCTCTGACAGTCAGCTAAATGTCGAGCCACAGACAATGCGGAGCCAGCCTCTGCTCCTATTAACCCAAAGTGCTGGGAAAATCACAGGCCAGAAAAACTTTGTCTAGTAAAAATGTAAATGTCACTTTAGAGAGGACAACTCCAGCTTGACAGAAAATCCATTGCCTCTTCCAAACAGTTTGTGAGTTCTTCTGGATGTCATGCTGTGGCTTGTTGAGCAAGCGAGCAAGCAAGCAAGCAAGGTGGAACACAACCGCTATTTTTCCAGACCCATCTACGCAATCCCCAGCTGCTGCTATCTGTTTACCTGTGGATGGGGCTGTCACTGCCACCATTTTAAAAGGCACCAAAAAAAAGTGAAAGGCAGCCAAGACCTCCTTCCTTTCTCTTCACTACTCGAATCCGGATGCCTAAGGTGTTGGCATGGATTCTATTCTCCATGGTCCCCTGGCTAAATCCCAACCAAAGTGGTGTCAGGCTGGGATTTCCCTGGGCTCCTGTAAATGAAAATTATTTTTTGTGACTGAAATTGAGATCCCATTATCCCAAACTGGATGACTTCCAAGTAGCACCGAAGCCCTCAGTCCGTTTTCTTGCCCACTAGGTACCAGCTCGTACCAAATAAGTCAATGCACATTACTGGTGTCCTGTAGCAGTGTTGAGAACCTGCTTCAGGGACATGTCAGGGTTTGCAAAGCTCCCAAGTGGAAGCTAAGGAAGATTCCTGTGCCATCCAGACGTGAGTCTGAGGAGAAGAGAGAAGAGAGAGAAAACTGCACTGGATTTCTGGAATGAGCCCTGATCAAAACCCTGTGTAAGCCTCCTCTTTCCCTCCAGGTCTCTATGGCCTTCTGCCCCATTCCTAGGCTGGTTTTTCTGTGTGGGGACAGACTGTGAGGGAAACAAAGACCAGAGTTCTGAGATACAGGAAATATTTTTTTATCAGAGCTCTACCCAATTGACCCATCCATCAGGCAGTGAGTCCAGCTCTCTCCCAGACTGTCTGTAGCTTTAATTCCTTCTCTGTGACTGCTTTCTGCCTCTGCCACACTGGAAGTTTCTTCTCAGTTCAGCTGGAAGGCAAGGAACAGAGTGTGAAACACTTAAGACCCCTGCAGAAGATTCCAAGCTCCGTCAGCTACAGCAGGTCCCCCCCCAAAAAAAAAAAAAAATAATAACACCTACTAGGTATTTTGGACCTGATCTCAACATGCAGAACTCCAGGGCAGAGAGGGCTCTCTGATAAATTCACGGCACTGTGGAAATGACCACAGAGAAATGACCAGGAAAGGGAGTGAAAAAAAGAGAGACACAGAAAGGAAAGCAGTAAAATACATACATTTGAGGGCAGCGGAGACACGAAGAGCAATGTGGAGACACAGAGCAGCAGAAAGAGAGCAGATGAAATGGTATTCACAGAGAGCTTGCTATAGGGAAAGAAAAGGGGAGGGAAGTATATAGAGGGAAGGGCACAGATGCAAGAAAAGAGAACACAGGGTAGGGAAAAAAAGGGGAAGTCAGACACAGAGAAAGGGAGGGATCTGGAGGGATTGCCTGATGTCAAATCTGATAGAAAAGAGGATTTATCTGCAAAAAATAACCCAGATCTAAGCCACAGCTCCAGAGCATCTGCGTACAGAGCCGTAGCACTGTGTATTTGTTCTTAAACAAGAGCAAAAAAGGTCTGGTGCAGGTTGCAAGCCAAAGCAGCGTCGTGCCATAGCAGGAGGCTGCCCGCCAGCCTGGACGAAGATGAGGGGAAGGCAAGGCAAGGGAAGGAAAGGAAAGGCAAGGACAGAGGAAGGCAAGACGAGGCATGGGAAGGAGAAGGCAAGGCATGGGAGGGGAAGGCAAGGAAAGGCGAGGCATGGCCGGGCCAGGGAAGGCAGGGGCCCAGGGGTCCGTCCCTGTCCAGGGTGCTGACCAGAGCCTGCCGCCTCCCAGCCCCACAGCCCCTCTCTTCCCCCTGCCCCCTTCCTGGCACAGAGGGCAGGGGCCATTCCGGGGACTTCGAACAGTCACAAAAGCAGTGAGATTCCTGGAGTGTGCTGAGCGAGGAGAAAAGAAACACACAGTCAGCTAGATGCAAAAGATTATTTTTCCCCTTCCTCTCTCCCGCCACTGTTTCCAGCAGCAGGACTGGACTCTCTAAAGGCAGGAATGGATGACTGGTAGTGAAGTGTATGCTCATGGCTGGGGAGCTGAATGAACGTTAGGTGTCTCCAGAGTTGTATTTCTGACCTGTCTGGATAGGTCATTGTAAGGATCAGCCATCCTCTTTGCCTCTCTGTGCTGGACAGACATCCTCCACAAGCTAGGCTCTTCGTACTCCTAGGCTGTGTTGCCCTGGATGTGTCTGGATGCTCTCTGTCCCCATTGCTGCTGGATCCCAGGCTCTCAGCATTCACGCTGGAAGAGCAGAGATTGAGATGGGAGGATGGACTTGACTGTCCCACCTGCACTTGATCTGTCCAGATTGTATGACCAGGAATTAGCAGTCACACAGGTGCTGTGTGGGTTGGGCCACATTCGCCACCAGGGAGCTCATCGCCTTGAGGCTTACAAAAGGCTTAGTCTGAAAAGTGGTCTTAAAACTATGGTCCACCGATAGGGTGGTCAGGTCCTCTGTCTCCACAGAGGTTCAAGCCCCTGCTGTGGGCTGCCAGGTCATTTTGCAAGATGAAAAGGCTGAAAAGGAGCTGGCCTCCTCTATCCATAGGTCTAGTAAGTGCGTCTGACTTTCCAAACACGTCCTGGCCTCACCAGGCCATTTTTTTTCCAGAGAATTGCAAATTTTCTGCCCTGCAGAAGAGAAAGCAGTGCCCACAAACCTGACAGAGTTGCTCCATGGGCAGCTACAAATCAGTGTTAGCACAGAGTTGCAGAACAAACCTGCCTTTCAGAGATCAACCTGGTACCAGTGCTTTGTTACCAGAAACCTGGTTTTCCAATCTGGTGCCTATAGTCTGGACCAGAACAACATGTTTTAAGAGTTGGTTGGAAAAACACCTGTCAGAAAGGGTGTAAGGTGGCTGGCCCTGCTGCAGGACTAGATAACCTCCCGATAAATTAATAACGCTACATCCTTAGCTCTCTGTGATTCTAATATGTGACCAAGTCAGAGGGCAAACTCTCCAATCAAACAGACCCTTGTGCTACCAGACTAGTAACAACACAAACATTTCTTTCCAACACTGAAATCTTGCTCACACTTGACATGTAGCAGGAACCCATAGAGATTCCTGCCACAACCATATAACAGCAAGCACAACTTCATGGAGTCATGTAATCATATAATGGTTTAGGTTGGAAGGGACCTTAAAGATCATCTAGTTCCAACCCCTCTGCCATGGGCAGGGAGACCTTCCACTAGACCAGGTTGCTTAAAGCCCCATCCAGCCTGGCCTTGAACACCTCCAGGGATGGGGCACCCACAACTTCTCTGGGAAACGTGTTCCAGTGCCTCACCACCCTCTTAGTGAAGAATTTCTTCCTTATATCTAATCTAAAACTACCTTCTTTCAGACTTCATAATCATCATTCTCTGGGTCACCATGGAAGGCAAAATGCCCTTCAGGGATGCAGATGCAGAGCAGCAGCTGGGCCCCAACTCTCCTGTCAACAGAGCAAATCAGGGAGCCGTTAATCTACTGGGCCCACACTTCATGGGGATGTGCTACCTGCCAGCACACCAGCCCCATCTTTTGGGATGACAGAAGCAAGGAAAATGCATGAGGAAGAATCAGAAGAGAACAGCACAGTCCCAGACCAGCCAGGATGAACTACCTGCCTTGTGGCATCTCCCCCAGTTCTGCTCTCCTTGGCTGTGCTGTGCCCAGCAGCTGGCTGGCTGAGTAGCCATCCCTCTCATGTGGGCCAGTGCCACGTGTCCAAGTTGGAACATTATTCTCCAGTTCTAGGAAATTGGATTAAGGGTCAGAGAATACCGACTGTTATTTACCTTTGATTAAAACCAGCCCTCCTCCCTCCCGGGCTGGAGAGGCCAATGTTGCTGTTATTTATTCTGCTGCCAAACCTGGAGTTCAATCCCTGCCCTGCGGCACTCAATAAAAGCCAACACAGGGAGGGGGGGGGAGGCAGTACGGCAGGCGAGCAGGCAGGGCTGTGTGGGTGGAAGGGGAGCGATTATCCAGGCCACTAAGTCCAGTTTGTTTCTTTTGCATTCAGGCCCTGGGTCAGCAAGCACAAGGGTGCCGGAAATGCTTGCCCTGTGGCTCACAGTGCTGATGAGGATCCAGACAGGATGATCCCAAGCAAGCCCTGGTTGCTGCCATGCCTGTCTCCTGGTCTTCTCCCCTCACCGCATCCCTGCTTTTAGATGGTTCCCCTTTTTCTTTGCCTCCTTCTCTGTCTCTCTCCCCTCAGCCTTCACCTTCACCCTCCTCTATCCTCCATGACCTCCCTGTCTCCCCTTCCTTTTCCTCCCTTCTGCTCCCCCTCCTTCCCACCCTCTCTCTCCTNTATTCCAGGACAATAGAGCAGATGGCAGGCTGTTTGTTTTATATGTCCCTTTGGAAAATCAGCTCAGCTGTTGATTCTGTGACTTTTTCTAAAAACAGACACTGTCCAACACTAGCTGAATGCTGGGGAAAGGGAGGGGGGTACGGAGGGGCCCTGCCTTCCCTACCAGCTGCACTGAGACCTTGTCTGTCTGCACCCCACACCATGCCTTTGGGAAAGAGGCCTTTCTGAGACCCTAGAAAAGAGTGTTCTCCCCTGCACACTAAAAGAAACACCATCACAAACGGAGAGAGCTTGCCCAGCTTCTGCAGTCAGTCTCGCTCCAGCCAAAGCTGATGGTAACGTGGGGAAGGTAGGGCAGTGAGGAAGGGGCAGAATCTTTTCAGCACATCCATCCTGCTCATTGCCCCAGCCTGCTGCTTCTCTGAGTGTTCATGAAAGCCAAGTCATGTCTGGTCTCCCCAGGCAGAAGACATACAGCACAGAGTAGAGGTCAATGCTCTTTCGAAGACCCACATCTACTCCTATGCCACTGGGGTAGCCATGAGCAAGAAGCCATAGGCAAGTGTTGAGTGTGTGGGTAGGGGAAGACAGTCCTTGCCTTTTTTTTTTCCAGCTTTCCCCTCATTTTGTTGAATCCCTAAGTCCCAAGGTACCAGTCCTCAGGCCAGCACTCATTAGTTGCCAACACAGCCACAAAGAGGATGTAGATCTTGTTCTCGTTCTTTCTCTTATGCAAACCACTTTCTTCATCCTTCACCTCTTCCTTCCCGTGAAGCCATCCTTCAGATCTGTTGCTTCATGGTATTTCTGGGTGGAGAGGGATCCTTGCTCCTGAACTCTTCCCCTCACTGTCCCAAGGACTATCTCGTTCCCCCTCCTTAGATGTGACAATACGGTCATCCTGTGTCATCCTGTAAGCCCTCCCCTCTTTCCCACCCTCCATCTGTTTGTAAGTGCATCGTGGTAGGCACCATTTGTCTCTCTGTCTAGCACCAAGCGCAAGCTGGCCTTGGCTCACAACAGGGGCTGCTGGATTCTCTGCCAGTGCAAATGCTGGATATTTCATGGCATATCCTCCACCTGATACACTGTGGCCAAAGGCACCCGCTGCAGATTCTCTCTGTGCCCCACTTCTAAGGGTGGGATGGGGAAAGCAGGGGTTTAGAATAGCTGTATCTCTCCCCATCGAATTGCCCTGTTTAGTTACACTTCTTCTTACGTTGCTAAAATCAACACCGTCTTCTTCTCAAGAAGAAGGGTCAGGGCCACAAATCCATGTACAAAGCACTCCATTTAATTTGTTCGCAAAGTTCACTATAAGTCAGATGCAGCTCCCAGCAAAACCAAGGGAGACTTGACCCAGACCCAGTCAGATGTAACATCTGAAGAGGCTCCTTAGCCTTGCAAAATCCTGGAAGGCAATTTAAACATGAGAGACAGGCAAGGAGCCCATTCTTGGGGTCTGTAATTAATCACATACAGTTCAAACAGGGAGAGAGATGTGTTCCCAGCTTTCTTGGAGTCCAAGCTGGATCAAACAGGGAGCAACAAAAATCTCAGGCTGTCAAAGAACAGCCTTAAAGAGGCAATTCCAGCTAAGCAAGAACAGCTCAGCCATGCACTGCTTTAACCTCCCAGGTAATTGGGCAGAAAGTCTAGTGGAAAAAAATCCTGCATCAGCTGGTAAGGACGGACACAGTTATTTGTACATTTGTGATGCTGCTCTTCTTCCTGGCCTTGTTTATGTCTCTGATAATGTGTCCTCTTCAGTGGAGCCATAAGCCCAGCGGTATTTGGGACAGAAGAAAGTCCCAGTTAGTATGACATCTCATCTCTGGCACCAGCAGCTAGCAGGTGCCTTGAGGAAGAACATAAGGATGGCCCATGCCTCTCTGTGCCCATGCAGTTACCAAATGGAGGGTTCAGTCACCCTCCTTCACCTTTGAATCCACCCCAGAAGTGTGCTCAGGTGTGTAGAACCCTGGTGGCCAGTGGTGCAAAAGGGCATGCCAGCTGTCTTGAAGGGTTTTTCAGGGATTGAAGGCAAAAGAAATTAAATAAATGAAGGAAAAGAGCTGCTGATCCCACCCCTGGACTATCTGAAGAGACTGTGTTGTAAACAAGGGCAGATGAAGCCTCAAAATTAAGAGGCCAAATGTTCTGTAAGGAATTGAGTATACCTGTCAGATTAAAACACACCAACTTTTCTGGAGTCTTATAAAAAAAAAAAAAAAAAGGAAAGAAAGAAAAAGAAGAGGTTTAGGGCCAACAAAGCTGATCTCACCTCTTCCAAGGTGAACTCTGACTCACAGGCTGGCATCCCCTCTGGCACTGGTGGGCTACAATTGTCCTGACCACAAAAACATCCAGAGCTGGGGGTCCAAGCAACAACCCCTTTTCCCACTATTGCTGGGAAGCTCCCAAAGAGGCCTTTCAATGGATAGCTCTCCTCCAAGGTCCCACTTGGTGGTTTCTTTCCACCCAGTCTCCTTTCTTCTTATTCCTATTTCTCACCTTTTGGCTTCTGTTTAATAAACCGCTCATCTTTTGAAGGCTGCATCTTTAGCAAGGGCCTGGGGAGAGAACTGAAGGCTGCAGTCTGGGTACAAGTTGGGTAAATCCCACAGTGGCTTAGAAATCTGTTTTTCTTCGGCAGCAGAGTTGTTAAGAGGAGTTGGCACCAGCAACAGAAGCATTGTATAGCATTGCTATTCTTCTCTTTCCCCTTCAAGCCTTTAGCAACAACTGCAGTTTCCCACCTATTTCAACTAACTTCTCTTTTCCCCCTAAAGAAAGGATAGTCATTAGCATTTTTTTGCACTGTCAAATAGGGGTTTCCTTATAAAAATTCTTCACAGCTAAGGGGAAAGCGAAGAAAGGATATTGTTAACATGAAAGCCACACTTAATATTTTACATTTCAAATACTGTAACTGCTTCTTTTCCCCTCCTTCTCCTTTTTCTGAATCTTCAGAATACAGCTTAAACATCATTAATAGTGTTGGTTGCTATGGTGTTGGGCAGGCGGAGGTCTCTGTTCTTGAAACCTTGAACTACACTTAATGTTGTACAACAGCAGGGTCATGCCAACAACTTTGACTTTGACCCCATTTTTCCCAATAAAATAAAACCACCACATCTCCATCCCTTTTCTTTCTTGGGATAGGGTTGGGATTTTTCCCTGCAATGAGGAAAGGGAGTGTGAGAGGTAGAAGGAGGGGGGGGTATATAAAAAAAAAAAAAAGAAAAGAAAAAAAAGAAAGAAAAAAAATTAAATAGATCAGTGGAACCTTTCCAAAAACTTTAACAGTTACATCAGAAATTCATGAAGGAGAATAAAAAAAGACAGTCCCCTGAAAAGTTTCACGTGAGATTGTTTCTCATTTTCCCAAGCAGCTAAACATTTTAATAAACTAGAAAAATGAGACTGTAAAACCACAACATCTGACAGCAAGCCCCAGGGGCAGGAACCATTCCTGAAACTAATTTTAACTCAGGTTTTAACGTTGATCAGATTTCATGTGGTGAATGTCCCCTTAAGCTGTCTCTCTGTTCTTAGAGAAAACCTGGTTTCTTTTGTCGACTCCGAGAAGCTATTTTCTTTCCAGCCATTGTCGTCACAGGCATAACAGGACTTTTCTGTCATTCGTTTCTCTACAGCCCAAGAGATGCCCTGCCCCAGACATCTTCTCATCTGTTCTCAGTTTCCTTATGAGACAAGACATTTTCCACAGAAGTGGCACTTAACTGCTCCAGCAATGAAGCTCAGTCTTAAACTGGTCCCCATGCAGCCACTCAAGGACTCAACCCATTTAACATCTGATCTTCAGCCATGCAAAAGGGACCAGGCCAAATCAGACCAGCTGAGGCCAGGATCCAAAGCGGGCTTCCAGTTTCTCTGCCTTTTTTTTCCCCCAGTGAAGGGAGTCCATTCTATCAGTTTCTTCTCCAGGCACATGAATCGCATTTTGCTTTGATTGTCACCAGGACATCTACAGATAGGACTGGCTTTTTAGCTCAAAGACCCGATTAACAACACAGCTGAGAGTCTGAATGGGAGAAAAAAAAGAAGATATCCGGGTAGTGTAGATTTGTCTTGAAGACTCCCATTTCTTCTCACAGAAGCATTTTTTTGTCTTCTGGTTAAGTTCAAACCAAATCATTTGCCCTGTGGGGCAGGACTTCTTTATGCTGCACCTGTCTTCCAGTAGTTGTGTGTCTCTTTTTTGAGCCACATTGTGCATTGTTCCTGGGTTCTTGTAGCTGTGTGAGCCAAGCGTCTTGCACGACTCAAGGAATGGTCATTGGCATCAGCTGGCCCTCGTCCCTGCTCTGGGTGAATTTCCAGTTCAAAGGCATGTTGTGCAAGAGAAGAAAGCAGGGCTCTCTGCTGCTTCACAAGCTGGTTAAATGCCTGTAAGAATGACCAGGCTGGAAAACAGTTCTGCCGTTTTCTGCTTCTCCAGAAATTAAAGCGTTCATTTATTTCTACATCCTCCTTTGCAGAGGTGGAAGGTCTTTCTGACGCCTTTCCTTTAAACCTCATGTGCTCTGTGTAGGAGATGCTGGTGCTTGGGGGTCAGTGGGGAGGAGGTGACAGGGTGGCCAGTTTTCAAAACGGTAGAGGCACAGTGATAGTCGCCCTTGGCTCTTCCAGCCCACCAACAGCCGGCTTAGTCACATCAGCAGCATCAAAGCTAAGCAGCTCTTTGGAGAAAGGGCATTTGTCCTTTCATCTGGAGATTACAGGAATCTTTCACAGATCCCAGCAGTGTGTTTTGAAAGGCTCTTTAAAGAGAAATACCTGTTTGTGGCACCACCTGCCATTTAAAACAGCCTCTTTGCCTTCCAGCTTTCCCTGCAACGCTCTCCCCCAGCCATTTAACTGGGTGTACAAGGACAAAATAGTGCCAAAGTTCATTCCCCAGCAAGCAGAATTGCCCAGCTTTCATGCCAGGCTCCGTACTGAGAAAAGGACCCTCCACAAACATGCCAGAATGCTCGTAACCTATTTGGGCCCGCTCCTTCCCCCTGTTGGGCTCAGCAGGGAGAGCAGGAAGGCAGAAAGCTGCTCTTAGCATCTGGAGGAAAGAAACAGAGAGATAAAAAGCTCTTTGCCTTGCTGTTTCCATTCCTTCATGACTTAATTTTTTTGGTCGGGGCACAGAGAAGATTATAAAGCTGTAACCTCTAATCCGCTCCTGAGCGCTCCTTCTCCATCTCTTCCTTTCTCCTCTCTTTCAGCCAGTCCTAATCCTTTATGTCTCCTCTCTCACAGGTAAGAGTTGGAGTCTAATCTCAGACGACAGGTTGGTAATTAGAGCAAGAGATTATCCTGACCCCATATCAAGTAGGTAAAAAGAGAGGAATAATGCAGGGCCATACAAGTTCAAGCCTTCAATGTTGGGTGCAGGAACCAGCCTCATCTCAATCTGTCTCCTCCTGGCTCCCCACTTCACACCCTCTTCTTTGTCCCAGCAGGCAGGGGGATTCCTGATTCTTTGTACTTCCTGACCCCCTCCCCTCTGCCAGGCAAGGACTACACTTTCCCAGCACTCATTCAGCACAGAAATGGTCACATTTTCCACTTCTATAGACCTTGACTAAGCAGAGACTCAGCCAAGGGGCCGAGGCTGGGAAGAGTGGGCGGTGGGGAAAGCACAGGCAGATAGGGAGGAAGAGGGCCTGCTAAGAGAGGCTGGAGATACAACACCCTATCAGCCATCCTCAGTGGGGCACTGGTTAGCCATACCCAGGGTCTTTTCTAGTCCCGCAAGATGAACCCACAGCAAGGAGCAGCAGCAGGTCCCCACCTCTACCTAGATGCCCAGCAGTCACCATTCAGTCCTTGATCTGCTCAGTAAGGCATACTGCTCCCATCCCTTGCACATCCCCAGCACAGATGAGAAGCCCATCCATATATCCAGCCCATGTTATCCATCTTTAGCACAGATCTTGTCTCTTGTCCTGTGTCACTGATACTCAGCAAGGACCAAAAAAGCCATCACACAGCCCCAAGACCGCCACAGAAAAGGGAAAGTTGGGAGCACCAAGCTTCTTCAGTGTCCCAGCCCTACACGCACAAGCTGAATGGATGTCACCAGGAGCCACTGTAGCTGAGGCTCAGGCATCACCAGCCAACAGCCTGCAAGCACCAGGAGGTGTCAGGATAGAGATGGCAGTGGAGTGATCGAAACCTGCTGGGGAGAGAACAAAGGAAGGTCAGGTGACAGTTTTTACACCAGCACACAGTTGGAGAACAGAAGACCTCTCCCTCACATCCCATCCCACATCAGGCACCCACCCTGCCCTACAGAGCTCCAGGTCTCGTTGTTCACCTCAAGATGCTTTTCCTCAGCAAAGCTAAGCAGCCAAGCCCCCCTCCAACACCTGAATCCAGCTCTGCCCATGTGGTCCAAGCCCATGGCTCACCCTCATCACAGTCAGGGACATGGGCACTGCACCAGCCCCCACTACATGCTTCTGTTGATGCTCTTTTCATCAGATAGCTGCTTCCCACCCATGCTATCTCCAGCCAGGAGCTTCCTACCCATGCTCTGCAAATAACAACTTTAGGTTTGTTCACTCAAAGCAGAGAAGGTAAATCAAAGAACACTTTTGTTTGCAGTCAGCCTGAAGTGAACGTTTTTCTCTTTTCCCTTCAGTTTTCTCAGCAAAACAAAAAATGAAAAAGCAAGCAGAATTTCCTTTCCTGAGTTGAAAAGAACATTTCTGTTCCTGTCCCAGAAGTAAAAGGTTAGCTTGTTCAGTCTCAAAATGTGAAATAAATGGCAATACTTTTGGCTCAGGAATTGACCAAATAAAATGTTTCGATACTCCCTTTCTTCTCACTCATACAAAAAGGTTTGCAAAGTTTGTAAGTGTTCACAAGCAACTGCTGATGTGCTCCTCACCCAATAAGCCATGTGACTGTCCCTCACTCTACACCTCGTGTGCCCCATTTGATTGCCTCCCCCTCCCAGCCTATTGTCTGAGGGTTCACACCGCAGCAACACCCAGAGCACTCATGCCCTGTACCTTGACGGATCTTCCTGGGGCGAGAAAGGGCCACTGAGTTCAATAACATTGAGCTTGTTCTCAAAGACACCATAACTCAGGGTGACCTGCAAAGAGGGGTGGTGAGAAAGGAGCAGGGAAGGTGAGGTGAGTTCAGGAGCAAGGAACTTGCTTTGGGTGACAGAAGCTGATATTCTGGTTCCTTCTCTGCTGGCTTGGCCTCTGCCTTCTACCTCTCCTCTCCTCCTTCCCGTGGTGGTCCACCATGCCAGTCCTTTGCCTCTCCAAGCACCCTACACCCACTGTTATGCCCCTGCGCAAGGCAGATGTGGTGCCATGTCAAAGCCCCTTCCCCATGCAGTCATCATTTCTGCTTGTCCTTGTGCCACATTCCCCTAGGGATGCCCTCAATCCTCCCATCACTCTCCATACATGTGCTCTCTCCCCACCACTGACCCTAGGGGCACTACAACTGGCATCCATGCTGGCATCAGCAACATCTGCTCCTTATTTCAAAGAAGCATTTGTCAGGAAAGCCTCCCCAGAAGAGCAGACAACTCATTCAATCCACATCAGTGCCACCAATGGGGCGATGTGCCTGTCAGCTTCCCTCCTCCACCTCTCCTTCCCTCTTGCTCCATTTCCCCTCCTCACCTGCTGCGTGAGCCGCGCGGTGGGGATGAGCTGCAGGTTCTCCAGGTGGGAGTGGAAGAGTGCGTTGGGCAGCAGCTGCCCACCGACTTTGCACTCAATGATGTAACCCACGGTGCAGTCATCTGGCAGGCGGATGAGCTCCGAAGTGCTCAGGAAGTTCCTGCCACTGGGAGAGAGTAGGGCTGCGTGGGTTAAGACAAGGGTAGGGGAGGATATAAGCATCCACTTGGGTGGGAGATACACAAAGGACTTAACTGAAAACCAGCGTAAATCTTGGAACTATGCAAGAAATCCCTGAGTTCCACTTGCAGAGATTTGGGCACGTGTTGTTCTTTGACCACTCCCAGCCATGCCGTCCCACCAATTGTCCGGTGCTGTCCCTAATACATATCCAGCTCCCCGGTGAGTGGATGCAGAGAGCTGGCAGACTTTGCCGAGTCACTTTTCCACCTGTTTGGTGAGCTGCACTGAGACCCTGAAGGGTCAGAAAAGCCAGCACAAAAGGAACAGTGGGACCACATGGCCAGGATCAGGAGGAAGAAGAAACAGGACAGCCTCCTACAGCTTGAATAAGCCATCCATGGCTCCACTGTAATGTAACAGCATATATTTGGCTATCCTTTGATGACAAGCTAAACCCAATTTTACATCTCCTGTAACTGGAAGCAGCCACACAGCATGAAGCACTGTCTACTATAACACCTCTCAGCTAGTTCAAACGTGTTTCAAGCATTTTAACACAGTATCGACAGACTTTATGCCAGGTTAGGCATTATCTATCCATGCCACTTTCATTTTACCCTAGATCACAGGCCATCCTCCTGTCTGGGTCTACCATAAAATACATATCACGGGCTTCAGCTAAACCAGCCACCTGGTATGGATCAGATCTGTCTTTCTGGGTATGCACAGATCTGGTTAAGGCTGGCACAGCCATTGCCTATCAGTGTATGTGCACATAGCCTGTGATACAACCTAGGGCATCATGGAAAACATCATTTTGTTAGAGGCTGGGCTAACACAAGGCCCTAGGACCTACCTCTGTTCTCCATGCACCAAGCTGAGGAAATGACAGTGGCCACTGTAAGAAGCTGAAGAGGGTTTGGGGTGGGGGAATAGGAAATTAGCTCAGGAGGGAGGTACAGGACGTTGGAAAGAGGCAGTTAAAGGGGAGAGGAGGTAGGCAGACAGGGAAAGCACTTCGGAAGTGTCGGTGAAAGCTGAAACGGATGGGAAGAACTGTGGGGGAACAACCAACAGCTGAAAGCAGTTAGGGACAGGGGAATATGTCACCCTATGATCATGTTTGCTGACATGCCTGCGCTTGCCTTTTTAATCAAGTGTCAGACCATCCTTCCTCCAGTCCCACAGGCTTGTACATGTGTAGCATGTGGCACTCTGCACCCTTGCAAACACCACATACACAAATCCAGATCCGACACTGCCAGGAACTAATGTGCAGCCGTGTACCTCATCCCCAAAGGATCCCATACTCACCAGCTGCACAGCTCACCTGGCCCATGGCACCATCTTGCTTGCCAGCCTGCGGCTGATGCAGAACCCAGCCCCTCCCGTGGCAAACCAGAAGTGCACGGATTTCTGGAGAGAAACAGCAAAGAAAATCAATGGCAGAGGCCCAGACGATACCCTGCTCCCTGAGATGGGAATGCTGGAAACTCAGCTTTGATGCCAGGATAAACACAGCCCTATTGTCACCCCAAACCCCTGACTGTTGCCCAGAAGAAGGACTTGCCAGAAGTACAGCATGGATTTTGACCTCCTCCTATTTGGAGCAGCCAAGTTCCTGTTGGCAGCAGGAGGTGAGTTGCCCAAGGCAGACTTATCTCCTGGCAGAGTGGTACCCAAAGGCCGAGCAACAACGTGGGACCCTCCCTAGGTAGACTGGATTGAGTCAACACCTACAACAATGTTCAGACAAGACCAGTGAGTTTTCAGCTGCTGCTTGTTGCTCTTTGGACCTGTCTCTCCTTGGAGTACATCTACGGCCAATGAGCCAGAGCACTAAAACCAACCCATTGGCCCCCGCACCACCACCACCGGCTGTACCGTCTGGTTGTTTGGCAGTGTTTCAGAGGCTCGGATGGGTCGGTTGAGGCTGGGTTTCCCCAGGTAAACATCCCATGTCGCAGAGTAGGAGGACAAGAGCTTCAGGAGGGCCCGAGGGTTCAGGTAGTTGTCGTCATCCAAATGGCAAAACCAGCTGGGGGGAAATGGGAATGATGACACAAGAGGTTTGCGGAAAGGAGGGTGCCTCTTGCTCTCAGAGGTCCCCCACGGCAGCCCTGCCTCACCTTCTGCTGCTGGCCAGGAAGGCGTCAAACTCAGCGGCCATCTTGCAGGAGAGGGCCAAGTGGCTGTGCTCGGCAGAGCAGTTGGTGAAGACTGCATGGTCACCTGCCAGGAGAGAGGAGACTGTAGCTTGGAGCTGGACTGCTTCATGCAGTCATGGGCAGGACCTCTGGGCAGGAGGGAAAGGATTTGTTCACATACAGCCTCCTCACAGCCCCCTGAACAGGCATCTGAGCCCACACTGATGTAGGCTCCATCCTTCCCCCTACCAGGAGATGAAACCTGGAGAAAGCCAAGCATCTTGGCCAAGACTAGGACACCTGCCAACTGCAATCCCGCCCTGCCCACTGACCCACTGCCAGCCAGGGTGCGGGAGGTGAGGGGCTCTCTTATGGTTTGCTTCCACCCATGGATGCTTTAAGGCAGAGAGCACCCTGGCTCCAGTTGGCTGCATGCCCTGGGGTAAGCCAACTAAACCAAATCATCACCGCTGCAGCTTGGGGTCCTCCCACAGGACATGGTGAGGGATGTGCTTCAAGAGGCAGGACTGGCATAGGAGAGCCAGCCTTCATGCCGGATCCCCTCCCAAGGCCATGGCAGTTCAGAGGCTGAAGGTGGATGGGGAGCTGGTGTTATAGGAGAGGTCATTACCCATTCTCCTTTTCAGGACATCATCTTCTTCATCGGTGAAGACGTAGGTCTGGGAAAACGAGGAAAGGAGGTTAGTCTCAGGGCTGGAGCTGGTGCTGCTCCTGGCCACCCACCCTTTTCTCCCTGCAGCTGGACATGCTCACTATGGTCACCCCACTCCATCCCCTGCTGCCGTGTTCCCCTCCCAGGCAGCAGTTCAGCAGAGGGATGGCTGCGCTCCCCCTTCCTGCATGGCACAATCCTCACTGCTTGTGTGGCTTCATTTCACCCCCCCCACACCACCCTGGGAAGAAGGACAAGGAGACCCACAACACCGAGTGAAGGGGGTGAGGGAGCCCTGGCTTAGATGTCAGTGGTAGAAAAATGAAAACACTGTGGTTGAATGATGCTCGGGTTAAAAGGAGAACATCTGTTTGCGTGTTAAGTGTGCACAGCCCCCTGCCGCTCTCCTTGTCCTCCTCCTCCTCTTCCTCCACCCCCAGGCCTCTCTAATCCCCCTCACTGCCATTATATGGCACATCTCCCCCTCTTCAGGGCCAGGCAGGGATCAGGGCTGGTGGAGAAAAGCTTTCCTCAGGCAGAAAATGAGCTTTCATGCAATGAAAAAGGAGTCGCGAGCCATAAACAGTCTCTCCACCAGCTGCCCACAGGCTGGTTAAACACAGCACCTGGGCAGGGACAAAGGGGATGAGGCAGGGAGACAACAGCTCCAGGAGCCATCACAGCTCCCAAAGGCTCTGATGGGGAAACGAGGGTCTCTGCTTCTCCCCACACCCACCCAGCATTTGGGAGACATGGCCCCATCAGGACAACATGGCAAGAGAAATGTTCTGCACACGAAAGGAAGGCAATGAAGGACCCTCAGAGACCACCTGGCTTGAGCAGAGGCAGCAGGATGGTTTCATGATCTCAAATGTACGTGCTACAGCAACTCGGCAAATTACCTTCCAACAGCTGAGCTGCAGCAACACACCACGCCATCCCACCGGTAAAGTCTCTTAATTAAAACCACTTTCAAGGTGATCACGGGACAAGAAGCAATTAGCTAAGTCTAAGGTAAAGGAGTCGCTCTGGGTCAGGGGACCGTATCACAACCTTTAGGCAAAGCAGGGATTGTCAGCAGCGTGGGATTTCCCTCGCTAGCGTGTCAGAGCCAGAAATTTCCACTATGACAAATATTTTTGTCATATCTTAAGAAAAAAGTTCTGAAACCATTGAAACTTTCTGACACTTTCAAAAAAAACCAGAAACATTGTTGCTGGAAATGACTTGCTTACAGATATAAAATCAGCTAACAAACATCATATCTGATTGACTTAAAATGGGAATCTGTATCTTTTCCCAGATTTTCTACTTGTGAAAATATTCCAGGGTTCCCCCTTTCCTCTTGATGTAAGGTGGGAAATGTTTTTTTGCAGACATCTGACATGTTTCTGTGGGAACCCAGAGCATTGTCACCACAAGAAACATCAGACTCTCCAAAAGAACTGGAAAAAGGGGCTATGGGTGTGAGGGCTAGGCAAATCTCATTTCTCTGGCTCTCCCAGACTCTGATGTCTGTGGTACACCTGGCTGCAGTACTCTAGAGATGCTGGTGTGTGTGCCCTGGCCCTGTCCTGGGGGAGATCACAACAGCACAGGCAGCTGCCTGCATCTTCATCTCTCCATCCCTCAGTGCCTCTGAGAGTGGGAAATCTGGATCAGCAGCTGCTGCTGGCATCCGAGCAACTGCTGCCTTGTGTCCCTCAGCAAAGCCGCATGTGATGGCTGGAATGGGAGAGCAAGAGGAGGGTCCCGGCTAAAAACCTGCCTGGAGAGCATTTGGCCCAGTTAGACAGGTATTTATCAAGGAGACACTAATGTAGCCTGGAAGAGATTCAGAAGGTCTCTCTGGCCACACAAGACCTACTGTCCCCACTGGGGTTGTGCAAGCAGAGAAACACCCGGTGTCACTTGTGTCCCTTGCAGGCAAATGGGGTGGACAGAAGCAGCCTCCCCGCCACAGCCACCCTCCTGTTCTCCACCAGACCATCTATGGGGCCACGCGGGATCTCCTCTCATGGTCCCTCAGCGTTCACAGTCTGCCCACTCTGGCAGGCACCCTGTGGACTCGTGGAGCAGATGTTCAGCGACAGCTTCCCACTCGCCTCCAGCCACCCCCAGCATGGTTCCTCCTGCCAGTGGTGGGGGGAAATCACAGAGCCCAGCTCCCGACCGCACTGAGAGCAGCCTGGGGTGGCTGCCACTGCTGCTGCTGCAGGGCAGCTGATCTGAGCTTGAGGAGGGATGCAGCATGAAAGGCATCCCCCTGATCCAGAGCAGAGAAGATGGCTGGATAGGAAAGGATGTCTGCTGGACGGCAGTGCCAGCAGTGATACGGAGCCACTGGTGTCAAACAGCTTTACCTGGTGGCTCTCCATGAACATAAGGGCCCATGCAATGGATGAACACTAGACTTTGAGATTTCATCACCCCAAATTGGGAAAGTAACCTAGCAAGGAAAAACTAGGAAAAGGGAATAAAGATGTGGAATCTGACAATCCAGGGCCGCATTAATTTCACAGGCTCCCAGGGTACCCTTTCTCTGGGGAAGAAACCCCCTCCAAACTGCAAAAACCTCAGCTGGGTTATTGTTGTGTCCTCCCTGGAGAACAGATTCAAATTCTATGGTGTGTTCACAACATCAAAAATATGAAAGCCAGTTCAGGATGGGTCATTCAAAGGTTTAATTTCAATCGGTTGAATGTCTGGGTTTCTGAAAGGAGGGAAGGTGCTAGAATTAGTTTACATTATCAGACAAAATGCCATTTCAGATCAGAAACCTAGACTTATCTCCATCAAAACTACTGGGGCCAAGAATGTAAGCCACTCCAAGATGCTGTCCAGCTTAAACAATCATCAAAACCGACACTTCTGTTTAGACAAAACCTTTTCTGAGGAAAAGGCCTTTCGCTGAAATGACTTCCACGCCAAACTCCAGTGGAAAGTTTGTCGTGGATCAGTTCTCAAGAGGCAGAACGTGGTCCAGCAAAGAATGCCCACCTTTCCTTTCCCTGTCTCCCACCAGCTTCTTCTCTTCTGTTTAAAGAGTGCAGTTTCAGGGAAAACGTCTCTCTCTCTTATTGTCTCCCCTGACAGAGACCAACACAGAGGACTTTTAATTTGGCTCCCGTACAGTCTGTCCTAGCCATAAAAACCACAGCTGTTCCTGCCTCCTGTTACAGTCACCTAAGCCTGACCTGCGAGGTCTGGGTTGCTTCCTCCGGGAGGACACCATGCAGGTAATCAGCTCCGAAACCAGGCTTGGCAACAGCAGCAGCACGGCCAGACGCTAAAACTTCCCCACTGGCCACCGGCAGAGAAGGACCCACTGAATGAGTCTCCAGCCACAAGTAAAGGCGAGTGAGACAGCAAGACGGTGGGTCAGCCCTAGGAGGAGGCAGTCTCTGCACATCAGGGCTTCTGAGACCTGGATCTCTCCAAGACCGGCTCTTAAAGCCTACGCCTCTCCATAAAGACTCAATAATAGGAGGTCTGGTGCCTTATCCCTGGTCCCGCAACACTTAAATGTCCTTTGCCAAATTGAGAGCTCTTTTTTTTTGCTAAGAGAGGTTTCTATATTGGCAGTTTTTCAAAACTAACCTGTTCCCCTACCTCCAAAAAAACCCTCCAGCAGCAGTAATTTTTTAAAAAAAAAGGCTTTTGACTTTCATGTACTTCTCTTTACCTCCCTTCCCACTCCCCCTCCCCTGCCCTCAAAGCCATTTAGTAAAAAAAGCAGAAGAAAAGCATGGAAAATTGAGGAGGGGAGAGGAAAGCAATGAGCTTGCAACAAAAATTGATAACAATGAAAAAAACACTGTTTAAAAACGACTGACACTCCCACTCTACCCTTTCTTCCTATTCTCCTGCTCAGCCTGTGAAGCTTTCCTAGAGACTGGCAGCAGCATGGAAAATTCAACACCTCTTCCCAGGTTTGGAGATCCTTTGCCTGCCCAACAGAGAGGGTCAGATGAATCTGGGGAGCTGGTATCTAATTCCTGTCATCGGTGGAATGGCCAGGCGCCTGTTTGTCCAAGGCACGAGGAGGGAAAGGTGAGCTGCTTCTTAAAATCCCACTCCAAAAGCCCCAGTCACGCTATCTTAATGCCAGTGCAGCCATGCGGTTGGGTTTGGTTTCTCCAAAGAGCTGCTGGGCTGAGGTCAGGCAGAGAGGAGAAGGGCTTCTTGGGGGAGGAAGCAGGGCATCTCAGATGCTGAGGGACGCGCAGGCAGGAGAGGAAGCGTGCTCAAAATAGGACACGGCTTCCTGTGACGACCGCAGCAGACCAGACAGTTGCAGCACCATGAAGTGGAAAACCACCCTTACCCAGAAAACCCTGCATTGCTTCAAGCGCTCTCCTACCCAATACCTCCGCCCCCGTCCCCCTCCCTCGCTGAGGCCTGAATTTGTCTTCTAGGCGCCCATCACACACAGGCAGAGGGGTGGAAAAAAACACCCTTTGGGGCAGCCACAGGATTTCTTCTTTCTTGAGGAGCAGCTCTGCGAGGGAGGGAGAGAGTGAAGTACCTGGACTCTGGGGAGTGCTTCTGCCCACCAGTAAGCCAGTCTGCACAGCACCACAAACGTGGTGCCCCACATCAGTTCCTCTAACAGGAAGGAAACTCTCCAAACTCTGCTTTAGCAAAGGGTGGAAACATCAGACCCCCAGTTAAAAAAAAAAAAAANAAAAAAAAAAAAAAAAAAAAAAAAATCAAATATGCACCCACAGCACTTCAAGATCACACACGTGAGGGGTTCTGCCCAAGGAAGCAAGGCATGAATTGTGCTGATGTGCTGGGGAGTGAGCAGGGCTGCAAACACCTCTCCTGCACTCCAGGAGGTCCTCCAGGCCCTCCTGCCTCACTCTCCGCTGCAACACACCGTCCCTGGGGTGAAAGGTGCCCAGGTGCAATGCAGGCAACCTGATAGAGGGACAAGGGAAGTCACTTAGCTCAAAACCTAGCAAACTCATGGCATTAGGATGTAAAAAACCACCATTTCATCCAGACCCAGGCAGTCTGGGGCCCCTCAGCGTTATTGGTTAAAAAGAGGAAATTAAATCCCTTCCACCTCAAGCTGAAAAAGTTAGACTTAGGTTAGGGGCAGGTGATGCCTGCTAAGAGCACTCGTCCTCCCAGCCTTCATGGGAAGAGCCCACACAAGCTCTTCGTCCTCTCTGCCAGCCTTTCCCATGAAGTAGCTACCAGTGAAACATTTTGCTGGGTAGCATCCCCCTTTCAAAGAAAACAGAAGTAAGAACCAGGGAAAATGAGACAAAGTACTGGGTAGGACTGCAGTGCCCAGCCTCCCCTTCCTTTGGCCTTTTTCCCCCTTCACCGACACCCCGTCCCTGACCCATTACCAAACACACCCTCTCTAGTCCAAATCCACACGCTCACCTGCTCTCTGGCCCGGGATATCCACGTGTCCAGGAGCAGCTCCATCCTGCTCTGGTGAAATCTCTTGGTTGTCTTCACAGCTATGAAAATGTCCCCAAGGGTCAGGCTTCCCTCAGTCCTGTATCCCTCCGGAGGATGGAACTGCAGGTCCTTCTGCCCCCTGCCACCACCTCCATCCTCTGGGCTCACTTTGCTCCATCGCTCTGGCTTCCCCGACATCCCCTCCCTGAGCCCTGGGTACCGAGCCGTTTCCTGAGCCCCATGGTGCCGCACAGAGAGGAGAGCCACACTGATGAGGAAGACTGCGGCTCCAGAGAGACCACGGATGAGCCGACGGCCCATGGCTCCCAAATTTTTCCCGCTGCAGCCAGTATCCTATTGAACAAGGACAATCTCTGCCTGTACCTCCACGTGAAGCTGTCCACTCTTCTCGAAGCCTCCGAAAGGGCAGGACCAGCCGAGAGCGAGGTCTGAATAGGATGTGGCCAAGGAATAGGGTGGGTGAAGAGCAGAAAGCCAGAGAGACAGCAGCCCCAGAAGATATTGGTGAAGCAGGGGGGAATTTTCACAGACTAAGAGGGCTCGATGACCCAGCGAGGCAGGGACACGTGGTGGGAAAACACTCCAAGGTGACTGGCAGGTGGCTGGCGCAGCCTGCCAGGAGGAAAGCGAGCATCCCCACTCCTGGCGGAGAGGCCGAGGGTCCCAGGCTGGGGGTCGAGGGGGCAGCAAAGGAGATCAAAGCCATCGCTGGGGAGCCTGGACCGAAAGCATCAGTCCCCCAGGAGACACCATCCCGTGCATCCAAGCCAGGGGCTGCGGGGCGGAGGTGAGCGGCGGGCGCAGGGCTGCAGGGAAGGGGCCGGGTGCCATGGGAGCCACGGGGCTGTCTCTCCACCTGCTCCCTCCGTGCAGCCGGCTCTCGCTCCCTGCCAGCCCCGGCCACCGTCCCCGTCCCCGTCCCGGTCCCGCCTCCGGGCACGGGGCGGGGCGCCAGCCCCGGGGGAGGAAGAGGATGGAGGGTGGAAGATGGAGAGGGGGGGAGCGCGACCGTGAGTTTGCCTCATCAGGGCATGGCCAGGCTGGGACATCTCCGAGGTGACAAGCAGCTGATCTGGGAGGACGAACCTGTTGCTTGGCTGTTTCGCCCTGCTCCTCTGTGACAGCCCAGCCCGATCTCCACAGCCCTGCTCGGCCCTGCGCTCGTGTGGGAGGAGGGGAAGGTGGCACCCATGTGGGCTCGGGTGAAGCTAAGGCGCAGGGTCCTATATTGTCCTTGGGAAGAACGATGTTTCCCCAGGAATTCTCCCAGCCCCAGACTTTTCCTGTGGGCACCGCTCTGAAGTGCTGCCCCCGCGCTTTAAACCCACCCTACCTCCCCAAAGCAGGACTGTGCGTCCCCCGCTGCCCACCCCACCATATGCCCCAGAGTCTCAAACTAGGGTCTGACACCCATTTCTGACGCCCATGTCCCCAGACCCTGACCCTCTCACTCTTGAAGGTCCCTTTCCCTCTGCCTCCAGCCATGATCCCTCCCCGTCCCACACCCCCACTGGGGATGCCCATGGACAGTCAGCTCCCCAGGTGGCTGCGGAGCCAGTGACACTCACAGGAACAGGCACACCAGAACCAGAGACTGCGAGGGTGGGCCTGCTGCCGCCCTTTCAATCTCCATGGCTCAGCATTGGGTTTATATCCCACCCAGGTACTTGCCCCCTGCAGCAGGTCTAACCTCAGCGACTTGTTCCTTGTGGCTCTTGTGCTATCCAAGATGATGTTTCCTTTTCCCCTTCCCCGGGCAAGGAAGAGAGGAGGGGTCCCCTCCCAGAGACCCCCACAGGCCGAGGAGAAAACTGGCACCTCCAGCTCCTTCCTTCCACCCACCCCCCCTCACCGCTGGGCACGGCTGTACATCTGCCCTGTGCCACCTTCAGCCCAGCCCTCTGGCTCCCAACAAGGCCAGGAGGGCAGTCGGGGGCCATGACACAGAGCATGCTGAGCAAGTCCTGCATGGAGAAGGCTTTCCCCAGGGACAGGTATATCAGAGACCCTCAAAAGGCGTGAGAGCCCCTCCTAAGACAAAGACTACTGCAGACGGGAAATTTTGGGGTCAGCACCACAGATTGCTGCATGATGTTGCTGGTTCAGCTGGATATGGGGTAGATGACCATGAAGGTCTCCTTCATACTACCTCTAGGCCACTTTACAGGGCAGCCAGGGGGTACAGAGAGGCAACCAGCCCAGGAGGGGGACGATACCCGTACACCCACCCCAGCATCCCTGTGGCAGCGCATGTGGGGACAGCAGGATGGGAGTGCTCCACATAAGCTGCCGAAATCAGAGCGCCTCCTCAGGGAGCTGTAAGATGTGGGCATCCAATCTCAGCATACCAAAAAAATAAAAATAAAAAGTAATAAGTTGGGGACCCATGGGAAACTTGGTGGGGACATGGCTTCATGTGGCAAAGGGCCCCTCTGTGCACATGTCAGATCATGGGACCTTAGAAAAAGGTGTCAGGGCAGGGATCGGGGTCCCTCTGTTCCACACTCCCACCATGTGTCCAGACACGGACACTTTCCAGGCACAAAGGGAAGACCTCCCTGCAAGGCTAAACCCATCTGCTCACTTTCCCCGGTACTCACACACACATCTTCACTCCAGGCCTGTCCCTGGGTACAACTTTTTTCTTTTGTAAGGCAGAAACCACTGAATCCACTTCTCCTCCCATGTATTTCTCCGAGTCTCCAAGACTCCTGGCCTTCCCCTGAAGCAAGAACATCTCCAGAGCATCTCCCATATCCCTTTGGAGGGTCCCTGCAGGTTTTATTTTTAGATCCCTTTGAATAGTGATGCTTTCTTACACTGATTTGGGGCGGGTGGGGGGGCGCGAGTCATTCACCTTCGGGCCTTACATTACCGCAGGGATGTGAAGCTGGTATGACTGATCTGCTGCCTCTGCGCTAAATATTGGGATTGCTCCCATGGCTAGCCACTGCTCCTGAACCAGAAATTAACCTCTCCGAGTGCTTCATCCGCATGCCAGCAGCCCCAGGCAGCTGTAAAGGCAGCTTCCATGGCTCCCAGGCTCCCTGCAGCACCTCCCAGCCCTGGCCTAAGAGATCATCCGGGAGGGAAAGGGGGGACACAGGCAAAGGATCCTTAGTGACATCCCCAAAAGACATACAAATATGATTCAAAGCTACCTGACACAGCTTGTGGCGCTGGGCAGCGGAACAGGTCAGACCCAACCATGTACAAACCAGAACGCGCCCGATGCTAGAGGTGAGCACAGCCTGCTTCTCGGGCTGCGAGACACCTCTTTTCTGGGGTGCCAGGGATGGGGGGGCCATTCAGTGCCCAATCCTGCCCCAGGATGGGTCTGGCTGACCCATCATCGGGGCGGGAAAGGGAGAGAGACCCCATACTGCTGCAGCTCTGCTGGGGCAGGGGGGGCAGCGTGGAAAGGGCTGGCAGCTCCTCAGGGCAACACACACTCCGCCTTGCCCATCGCCTCTCTGGAGGGAGAAATCTTGCTCTGGCTGACTCGTTACAGGGGCTTGCACAAGGCTGTTATAGCTGGTAATTGGTGCCCGGGGCTGCTAATTGCATTCTGCCTGTTACCTAACCCGTGACTCATTCCTCCGAGCAGGCAGCCACCCCCCCAAGAGGTACAAAGAAGGTGGACTGGGGCGTGCAGGGCAGCGGAGGGGAGGGAGTCAGGTCATTTATGTTTGCCTTGGAGCCCTCTGCCCTGCTTCTCACCCGTGTCCAGAACAAGTTGAAGCTGGATTTTGAAAGCCTCAGGGGAGACAAGAGGGATAAAGAGAGGACCTGGAGGAAGGCTGGGAGCAGGCGAGGCAGTGCCGCCTGCTGCTTGGAGAGCTGGGCACTGCCAACCTGCCTCCCAGCAACCTTCCTCTGCCTCCCCTTCCCTCCTGCTGACAACACTGGTGCCCTAGGGAGGTGCTGGGGGACATCTGGTTATTTG
>VYZM01003373.1:360251-378687 GCA_013398915.1 Dromas ardeola
ATAGCAAGTGCCAAGCTGGGAGCACAGGCTGACTACCCAAAATGGGGGGGCTTGCTCGTAACCACCCTCAGCCTAGGCCATAAAGCTGGGGATGGTTTCCAGTGGCAGCAGGGACAGGAGGAGTTGTCAAGCCCTGAATCAGAGTGCCTCATGCGGAGTGTTTTCCCTCAGTACAAAAGCGCTACTTTTTTCCCCGCAAAGATGGGGGCTGTAATCTCCAAATCCACGTCGGGGTGGAAGAGAGCTTGCTTTGGGATTTGTCTTCTCATCAGCTCAACAAGAGTCCCACTTTGTTTGCCTGCAGGGCAAGCACCCTCCCAGGGGGCTGGCTGTGCTGGGATGCTCAGGCTGCATCCCCTGGCATGGATGTCATTTGAGAGTTTTCATCTGGAGCCATACTGGTTCCCCCTTCCCCAGGAGCAGAGCTGCATCGCTCCAAGGCAGATCTGGGACTTTGCTCTACATTTGAGTGACTGCAGGTTAAAATCTTTTCATTTTCTTTCCTTCCCCCTTCACTCTCGTCCTCATAAAAGACACAGGCAACTGGTTTAGAGCCTGAAATAACACCTCACAGGGGATCCGTGAAGATCAGCAAGTTAATCTTTGCTCAGAGCTTCGAAAGTGCATGGCACTGGCAGTGCCCTAATCACAGGGGCGAGGAGAACTTGATTCTCTGGGGCTGGTTGTCCATCTTCTCCCATTGCCCCCAGGAGCCTTGTGCCCCACAGAGCCTCAGCCTACCTTTTCCTCTTCCATGCCCCAGGAAAGACCCTCTATCACCCCAACACCACCTCTCCATGGTGTAGGTACCCTGGCACCCCTTTCCCATAGCAGGGCTCATAACGGCAATTGGTTAGGAGTAAGGACCATGCTAGGGTGGGTGAGCACAGCTGCTGCTACCCCAACCCTCCATCTTCTCTCTGCCAGAGTCTGAACCCACACTTGGCCCGATTTCAGAGTGAGAACAGCTCCCATGCGGAGAGGTAAGAGGATCCCCACACTCTTGGCAGTGTGGCTGGGGTCAGTCTCACTGTTGTCCCCCAGGAGGACAAGGTAGCTGGCTTGTCACTTCACAATAACCAGGGCATGGAGGGATGCGAAGCTCTACAGACCTCAGCCAGACACATCAAGAGAGCTTTTCCCTGGCTTTCCCAGAGCAACCTGGCCAACATCAGCACTAGGGAGAGGCAAAGGACTGAAAAACAGGGGGCAAGTGGAAATGGGAAGGGCTGGGGCTGTGGCACACTCAACCTGTCCTCTCCCCCCACCTCATGCTGCCCTACAACAGCAAAAGCAGTGCTCCCTCCTTCCCCTGGAGTTGGGCAGTTGGGCCTCAGCTAGAGGAGGAGAAAAATACCCCGTCACGCATCACCCGAACCTTCCCAGTACCACACAAGCCCATAGCCTGACACCCATTCCCATTATGAATGGTATTTAATTCTCCTTTATATGCGGTTTGCCAATAAAAGGCTCCATTAATAATTTACAAGCAATAAAGAGTACAGCTCCTATAAAATGAGGGTTTGTTGCAAGCTTAGTGTCACTCCAGCTGCGGTGGGGCGTTGGCACATGAGCCGTGCTCCCTGTGCCGTGGGGCCGGAGGTGAGGTAGACAGGGGAAGAGAGGACCTGAAGTACTCGGTGCCACAGGGCAGTGGACATGGAGGTGATGGGAGAAGGGCTTCGAATGTGTGTGAGAGATGCTCCTACACAGCCTGATCCCACACAGTTCCCTATCTGGCAATCTGACCACGTACCAGAGACAAGGGCAGCCCAAGGTGATGGGGAACAGCCCATGAGGGTGGTTTCCACCATAACGGTGGAAGACCTCTCTCCTATAAAATACAGAAAGCTCAGAAAGGCAGTACGTGTTACTCCTTGGTTCTTGGTGGCTTCAAGCAGACCAGAAAGGCTAGCCCTGGGGGCCTTTGCTACCATCATCCCCTCGGGGAGGAAGGACGCGCTACCTGGAGAAGCTTGGGGAGGCAGAGACCTCCAAGAACATTTCCTGGGGACAGTCGCTGGCAGTGCCTACTCCGCTACACCCAGCTCAGTCGTCGCCCTCCTCGACCCACAGCGGGCGGGTTTGCTCCTGGAAGATGCATCCCCGAACCACTTTGGGCAGCTCCTCGGCATGGCTCCAGGCGTGGGGGTCCACACAGGCCCAGGAACACGGCAGAGCATGGAGAGCCTGCTCCGCACCACGGCACACCTTCAGCACCTCCGAGTCCCGCTGGCCCGCCTTCCCCAGCAAGCTCCTGGAGAAAACACAGGGACAAGCGTTACCTTTGGTGTAGAGAGACGGGGTGGCAAAAACACCCAGGAACTCCCTCACACGAACACAAAGCTAATTTTCCTGCCGTTTTTCCCCTCACAGCAGCCAACCCCAACACACACAGAGCAAGTGCTCTCTCTCCCCAGTCCTTGTCTCTCCCTCTGAACAGAGACAAGGGCTTGTCTCTCCTCCGATGATATCCTTCATCCATGCCACTCCGTCTTTTCCTACCTGAGTCCTCTAACGTTCTTCTCTGTGACCTCGACATGGATAACGATGGGGTATATTTCACTTTTAATTAGATCCCTCACACTCTGAACTCCCAGCTCTAGTAGGCAGTGTTTATTCTGGAAGGGAAATTGAATAGATTTACTGATTAAAATGGAGAAAAAATAACCCCAGCCCCTGACAGTAACATTAAATCAAACCCCATACTGTGAAATATCATTGCTTTTCCAATAGTAATTCCATTAAATGTGGGATTTATGAACAGGGCCAAGAGGGAAGGGGAGAATTAAAGAGAGGGGTGACCCACTCCATCACCACCAACCCAGTCCCAGAGCCCACCAGACCCCTCGTTCAGCCACAGCCCATTGTCACATCCCCTTTGTCATCGTTGTCACCCACAGCCCCACATTTCTCCGTGTGCCCTGAGCAAAGCTGCTGCTGCTTTAGTGAAGATGAGGAACGTGAGAGGAGGGAGGTCACGTCTGCATACAGCATTTCCCACCGCCTCCCCAGTAGATCCCCAGTTGCCGTTTCTTTCACCTGAGCTCAACAGCGACTCAGGGCAAAGTCCATACCTGCTGCTCCACAACCCCACAGCGCCTGGACCTAAAACATCCTCCAAATTACACAACCCTCAAGTAAACAACTCCTCTATCACCACGCTGCCCTCCCTCTTCCCCCGCTCATCTGTCCCCTCCTCTCCTCCAATCTGAACGGGGTGCCCCATCCTCGCCCTCTCTCCCTGCACCAAACAGCTCAGCACCTTCTCCATCGCCTCCCGGATCATGCGGATTCGCCCGCTCTCCCTCCGGTCCGGGGCAGCACTTCTAGATGCAGGGTGCTCCTGAGCGTGGGTAGCACTGGGATCCCCTTCTGCCAGCTTCTCTGCGAGCCAAGAGGAGATATGAAAAGGGAGACGTCAGCCCCTTCTCTCTCCTGCACGCGTTTTCTACCTCAGATCCTGCAGGTTTGCTGCCGCGCCGATGCTTATCGAGTTTGCCGTTTATGGATTCTGGAGACCGAGTCTAATTATACCACATTACATGTTGGCATGGATCTCCTGCAGCTTTCTGCGTACAGAACAAGCAAGATATCACAGCTGAAGACAACGTGCAGGGCAAGAGCAGCTCTTGTGTTGCAGTACCACAGCTGCCTAAGCCAGCTCACAGCCATTATCTCGCCTTCCCCACTGACAGACTGTCTCACCCTCTCCGTAACAGAGTATGGCAGAAAAATAATCACTTTATTTTGCCAGGTTTGTGATTTATTTTGCAGGGTTTGCGAGCTGCACAGGCGCACAGATGGGTCCAGTGAGCGGCAGGGATGGGGGAGCAAGGGGAGCATGCATCTTGATGTGGAAGAGCGGGAGGAAGATGGCGAGCAAGCTGAACCTCCTTTTGTCGGTGGCAGCCTGAGCCACCTCCCCCCCCTGCTGGGACATAGAAGGACAGCACCCAGAAGACGAGCCAACGTCAAACAGGAGAGCAGCAGAGAGGTGATGCTGAGGCAGAGAACCGGGGGCAGAGCCGACAGGAGAGCGAGGTCCAGCGTGGTCGAAGCAATGACTGCCAGGTGCCGCCAGTAACTCCCACCAGAAGACAAGGCAATGCACACGCAGAGACTTCACTTGGGAGCCACAGGCTTTGCAGCCCAGCATGGATGAAGCAGGCTCTGGGCTCTACCTGCAGGCCTAGGCAGCTGCCCACGCTACCACTGAAACATGAGCTGGGTACCTAACAAGGCTTTTAGGAGCTGCTCATCCCTAAGATAGAAATAAAGTAATGAATTTAGGAGAAAGTCTGTTTAGAATTGGATCCAGCTCTTCCAAGCCCCAGGCTGGCTGGGCATCCACCACTACCTCTGCCTGGTGGCACAGGTACTTCCCAGGTAGAGCTGGATCCTGCAAAGACATCTGCTTCCTTTGGGGGCACCAGGCTCCTGTGGAAGATCAGCTGGCTTCTACTAACTGCACTGGCTGGGGAGATCTCCAAGGGGAAATACAGGCAGCGAAGCAAAGAGAAACAGCTCAAGGCACCCAGATCACCTTCCTTCCCTCGCAACAGGCAAAACTGACAGGGGAGAAGTTTTGCCTTCGGTGTAAAGTCTCTGGCTGTAGTAATGGCTTCGAAGCATGTCCCCATGCAATGTGAGGGGGACCCTGCAGGGGGCTCAGTAGGACAGGATATACGGCCAAGTTACTCAGATAAGAAGCCCAGCGGCCAAAATTTGCAGGGACATTTTTCTTCAGCAAACAGGAGACCTTTCACTACCTCCACCACCAGCTCACCCCCCCCCCCTTCCCGAAAATATACCAACTCGTTTTTCAGTCCTGCAGTTGGCAAAGGGAGAATTCTAAACACGGGGAAAGGAGAGAGATGGAGAAGGGAGGAAGAAGGAGTTGTCCTGTGTGAAAATTCGCTGTGGGGAAAAAAGCCCAGCAGCCTCTGCAGCAATGTGTCACCCTCATGCTGCTGGCAGAAGGGAGAGGACGACAGCACCAAGGCTGGATCCTCTTGTCCCTGGAGAGGAAGAACTGGTATGAAGTCAACCTGCAGGTGCCACCTCAGCCAGAGGTTTCACCTCTGGAAAGAGCCGTGCAGAGCAGCAAGGCAATGCCACTGCCACCAACCCAAGAGAAGAGAGAGGATTCCCATGACCCAGGAGACCAGAAGGGCGGGCTGGCTTCCTTGTGGGCCAAAAGGATAGAACACAGTTAAAAATAGGCGGGAACGTCTTGCAGACGCTCAGCCCAAAAAGGTGACCTGTCAACGGGTATTGTCTGGGAAGACTGAGAGACCCCCACACTTAGCCACCGAAGGGACACCTCATGTCCTCTCCAAGAGTCCCATGAGACCATGTCTCATGCTTCCAGGACTAAGAGCACCTCTTCCCTGAATTGGACTGATTAAGGCCTCCACAAAAGTGATATTCTCGAGCAACATCTTGGCTTTCCACCAATGGCTAAGTAGTGGAAGGAGATTAAAGGGGAAAGCAGCCCTGGGAAGTAGAAGACTTGTGTACTCTACCTCACTCAGCCACAGACTCCTAAAACAGTCTTGGACATGTCAACCACTTATTGCTGCCTACCTGCTGGGCACACGTGAAAGTCCAGGCGAGAGGTGGGCAAGTCCAGTAGGTTCCTGATGAGCCGCGGTGCAATGCAGTTAGGTGACAGCACCACAGGACGGGGTGTCTTGACCACCACAGGCCGCACCAGGCTGTAAGGCTTCAGGCTTATGTCTGGGTCTGGAAGACAGGAATGACGAAGAGAAAGCCAAAGGTGAGAACACGGGAGACAAGGCTGCCACTAGCCCACAGACCATCCTGTTCTTCCTGTACCATCCCCTCATCCTGACTCATGGAGGCACCTACCAACCATCCTGTGTCCCAGGAGAGATCCTACTCTGGTTACCACACTCACCCACAGGCAGATACCCTGGCTGTAGCCCCCTCTTGCCCATTTCCTGGGACTCCCTTGAGTTACACACCAGTTTATTCTCCACAAAAAGTTACGTGACACAAAGAATCACAGAAGCAATGGAAAGCTCCATAAAGGCTAGGAAAAGGAGCATGGGCCTCCCAAAATCCCATTTGTAAGAGGGAGCCTGGGCAAAGAGACCGAGGCATCCCAGATGCCAATGTTCCTTCAGTGCCCACAGGAGACAACTGGGTGTCCAAAGGTGATGGGGCAGGTGCAGGGGTAACAGCTCACCTGAGCAGGGGTCCAGCCACAGCTGCTGAGGGGGCTGTTCTGGACTCCTCTGCGGTTTGGATTTCACCAGGCGCAGTTGGTCCAAGGCCCGTTTCTTCAGCTGAGGAGAAAGTGAGGGCAATAAGACCGAGAGCATGGACCATTTCACACACACAGAGCTGGCTGCAGAACACCCGCTGGCAAAGGGGATGGAGCACACATACAAAGAGCATGGGGCCATGTCAGCCACCCATCAGATTCAGTCTGGGAAGTGGGAAGGGGGTAGGAAAGCACCCACAGAGCAGTAACACTGCCTGGGCTGTAAGCCCTGCTCTTCTTGCTAACTCAGCTGCCACCTCCATATGTGTTGGTTTACTAACAGAGTGGGGCTGACTGCATGCCAAGGTGGTGGGGTGGCCATAGGCACACACACACGGCTCTCATTGCTGGCTTCTTTGGCTTACATTATTTCTGTGGCCCCTCTGCTGCCCAGGCATCTGGCCCTTCTCCTGGATCTTCAAAAGCTGGTGAGCCCTGAAAAGACAGAGAGGTTGCCCTCAAGCAACGCTAGAGCCCACAGGCACCGTAGCCTGCTGTGACCCTCTTCACCAAACCCCACAGAGACCTGCTGAAGCACGGGCATGTCAAAGCCCTCACTCAAACTCCCAATCTCTCAAGGGCACCCAAACACTACCACACTGGTCCCCCATTCAAGGCTTGGGCAGCCCACACTATCAAGAGGCCAGTCCCCACTCCTCAGGACTCCTAGGGGATGCTCACCACAGAGAAATGGGGTGGGTACCCCAGGTACCCCCCTGCCTACCTCCTCACCCTGGTTACCTGCTGTAGTTGGGCACTGTCCCCTTGTCCAGGTCCCGCATGGTCAAGGGATCGACACGGGAGCAGTACCACTCCAGCCGCCCTTTGTGCATAGTGTCCGTGACATGGAGGATCTCCCGACACTTGACACACAGCGCATAAGGGTCTGATGACTCCAGGAGGGACAGGTTGGTGCGTACGTAGAATGAGTCTCCAGAAAACTTCTTCCCTTCTTCTAGGGCTTCCCGCAGAGGCTGGTATCCTGGAGCAGGAAACATAGGTCACCGGTGGGGACATAGGAGACAACCATCACCAACAAGATAGGCAGGTCTCCAGCACAGCTGTGATGCTAAGGATTGGGGTGTGGGGTGCAGAGGAGGCAAACAGACAGAAGGTCTGTACCTCCATCCCGTAACTCAGAGGATGCACATGTCACACCAGACAGGGAAAGCTACCGGAGCTACGGCACAACCCCTGTGTCAGACATGGTGGCCTAGGACCAAACGGGAGAGGAGAGAGAATAACTGAGATTTACCTCCAGGGCTGGGTGGAGGGTCTGGAAAGGGAGACAGACAGCTCAGGCTCAAAGGAGACCCAGCTGCCAGGGCCTTACCTTCCAGGTCCAGCTGAAAGGCGAGACTAGAGGGCTCATCCCAATGCAGCAGGCTCAAGTAGGCGACCTCCCGCGTGCAGTTCTCCAGGGAAAGCACCTCTTCCTTCAGCGACGGCACTCTCAACTGGCAAGGACCCGATGCCATTAGACCTAGGGGCTGGAAGAGCAGGCTCCCTCCCCCAGCTCCCTCACCCATTAGGGTTACACAAGAGATGCCACAGAGCGAGGCGGGTCCAGGGAGAGCTCTACCTGAGGACAAGGCATCCTCAGTCTGCCTCTGGTTCCCTCCTCTGCCTCTGAAATACCTGCTGCCAGCCACCACCCAGTCTAGAAGCCGGGCTGCTGTGAAAGCAAACGTGCGTGCATGAACGCGTGTGGGAGTGGGGGTGGGAGAGCTGGCTTATTTTCAGTTACAGGTGGGATATTAATTCAAGTAGCGTAGCTGTATTTCAAGTGGTGTCTTTCTTGCCAAAACAAATGCCCTTCCCTCCCTCCAGGAGCTTTCTTCAGAGCAATTATTCTCTATAGCTCAAGAGGGTCATGAAGGCCTGAGAAATCTCGCTCCAGAATTGATCGCTTTGCAACAGGCATGTGCGGGATGCAAACTGCTCTGAAATATTACAAGCTGACAGACAACTCCAGGGACATATAGCCACATTGTTGCCTTAATCTGTGTGACTCCTTTTTGTTTCTCCCCTCCCACAGATGAAGGAAATGTTTCAGAAAGTCTCGGCATTTTTACATGCACAGGTACACGCAAGTGGCATGACACTTGCATGGGTGTTTGTGCCGCATAAAGCTCCAGGCTTTATGGGAAACAAAAGAAATGGAGGTGGACTTCAAGCTGGGTAGAGGTCAGCTTGCACTGGGCATCACTCCACCCTCCTTGGCATCATCCCAAGTGCCTTGCAAACCCACAAAGCGAGCCCATTCCCAGACTCACCTCAATGAGGCGGCACCCTTCCCGGAGTCCTGCATCCTCGACACGTGAGCCTGGCTTGACCCACTGGACGTAAATCCCTGTCCTGTTCCCCCCAAGGATGGAGATGTCTGCTCCGAGCCTCTTCTCCTGGGGTGAAGGGTTGCTGGGGTGACCCATGCTAGTGAGCTGTACCACCAGTGACCTGGCAAAGAGAAATGCCAAGTCCAGCAACTGACATTTGACGCCTTTTCTAAGAACTGGTCCCCCAGGCCTTGTGTCCAGCTACAGGGCGTTTGTGGTACCGAGCACTGCGGTACAGAGCTCATGATTCACAGCCATCACCAGGGCACACACAGAGAGCTTTGAACCCTCATGACCCATTCCACCCCACCAGCCCCAACACCAAAGCCAAGCTGGACTCCCACAGTCCCGTCCCTACCTAGACAGATGTGTTTCCAGCCCAGGGCAAAATCCCCACCCCTGCCATAACATATGGGACGGCACACAAAAAAAATGGAGTCCTGCTAGGAAGCAAGGACTATAGGATCTTAGTTTCTCTCCTCTCCCACTAGTGAAAGAGCCCTCAAGGGGGGAAGGCAGAAAGGAAGGGTCTCCCAAACATGGTCCCCCAGCACCATGAAACGTCCCCCCAAGCTGACGGCTCAGAGTGCCTAGCTCAGAGAGCAGCAGTCACCTTCTAGTGACCTCCTCACGGCTGGGAAGCGTGGACAAGCAGATCTCTGACTTCACCCTGGTGTAGGTGCTGCTGGAAGAAGAGGAGAAGGCCCCAAGCGAGGCGCTAGCAAAACCACTGCCTAGGAAAGAGAGCAAGAAGGAGAGAGGGGGCACATCACCTCTCCGAGCACTGCAGGGAGCTCACGTTCTCTGTCTGTCACCCTCTCCTGGGCATTTTCTAGTATCTGACTGGGAAATTGAGGCTGCAGGGAGGCTCTGAACGGTTACCCTCCTGGAAAGGGTTTCCCATGTTTCCAGAGAACAAGCAAATCTTCACTCTTTTCATCAGCATTTCAGTCAGAAGGCAGCAGCAGCCCAGGGGCACCTGGATGTGCCTGGAGATCAGCCACCAGCACCCTCTACAGAACCTGCCAGCACCAGGAGCTCCACTCCAGGAGATTTACAACCCATCACCCATGTAGTAGCAGATGAAGGGAATACCCAATAACACCCCAGGGCGAAGGCATTTCTCTCTTCTCTTACCTACTCCCCCAACTCCACATCAAGTTCTCCATGAATTAAACAGACCTGATGTGAATAGCTACCTGCTCTGCAGAGGAAAAGCCTCCTTTTTCAGCTGCTGTGCCTGGCAAGGCACCAGGGGATGTGTGGGTCCATAGCACCCTCCTATGGGTGCAGGACCCTCACAGTGAGCTGCACAAACCAAAGACATGAGGTAGGGTCAGTTGTCCAACCCCTCTCCCCACAGCCACCACTTCTTTTTAGCTAAGCCCTTTGGGGAAAGCCCCCACCCTGGTACCTGTTGCATCTTCAATGCTGCTAAAGGAGCCACAGGACAAGCTACAAAGGAGACACAAAAGGGAGCTGTGAGGCAGCAGCTTTTCCAAAGCCTGTTTGCATCCCGTTCTCAACCCCATCCCCACAGCCTTCCCCCACCCTCTAGAAGCACCCTCCCAGCCAGCACGCAGCTTCCAGCCAGCCTTCCCACTCTCAGTCCCCACTCCAGGTTCCCTCCTCCCCTGCCAGCCTGCTCTCCCTGGCCCCCGTAGCCCCCACAGAGGAGACACAGCCTCAAGGAGCCCCCAGCAATCACCTTTTGTAGGGCATACACCTATCTTCCCGCTGCCGACGGAGGATGGAGCCGATGCAGGGAGGGAAAGGGAAGGTAGAAAGGCGGTTGATATCCTTCTCGCTGTCAGGAGTCACCTCCTTGGGCAGAGTGAAAGAGAAACACCTGTTAACACCAGCACCCAGCACCACCTCTCCCCTCACTTCGGGCCAGGCTGCAAACAGCTCCTCGGGTACCACATGGCTCTTCAGGGACCATCCACATCCCTCCAAACACCCAGGGGCAACTTTTTTTCCCAAGGAGAGAACACGGATGGAGATGCATGACACTGCATCCCCATCATTTTGCAATGTACAAGCTGTGGGAGTAGCAGCAGATGAAGAGAATATCCAGCCCTGTCCTCATATCTCACTCACAGCCACCACACACCTGGAGGTGTGAGTAACCTATGGAACTGCCCATTTCAGGGTGCTCTAGAATGAGAGTTCAGAGTCAAAGGAAAGAACCTGACTCACTTAAAAAGAATACGAGGCTGCTACAGGATTCAAAAGAGCTAGCATGTGTAGATTAAACAGATTTTGGGGGAGGATAACATCTTACATGAAGCTGTTGATTTCTAGGGGATCATATGCGATGAAGAGAGTCTTGCTTACCCCTGTTTCCCACCCAGCTGAGTGCTGTACACTTTGATGCAACATTGGCCAATTTTTCAGAGACTGAGAAAACAAAACTTTGCACCTGGGATCTGCTCCCACCTTACGCACCGCCCCATGCCCAGTCTTCCACCAAGTCACAGCCCCAAGATGAACCTGCTCCAGTGCCTCTGTGCCCTTCCAGAGCAGCATGGGTCACCGATGACCTCTACTGAGGGTCAGCCTCTCGTGGTCAAGCGCTCACCATGCTCTGAATGGACGAATCCCCTGGGAACGGGATAGCAGAAACCCCCAGCGCATCCATAAGTCCAGTCGTAAAGCTGGTAGGGTTGTCTACGAGGCTCCAGGTGCTGCTGAGGTTGGAGCAGAGCGAGTAGGAAGAGCTGCACATCTGGGAGAGAAGGGACTCCATCATCCCATTGCATCCCCCAGAAATCAGTCCTGACCCCTCTGCCTTCTCTGTTCCCCCTTCTTTCTAGCCACCCTCACCTTGCTCAAGCTGCGGCTGCCTTGGCACCGCTGCAGCTGTGCCTCCAGTGTGCTGTTCAGCCCTTCTGCCTGGCTCAGCTTGCTTAGGAGCTCGTCCCGCTCCTCCTCCAGGGCCCGCACACGTTTGCGGTACTGGTCCTTCTCGATCAGGCTCTGGGAGTATTGTAGCTGCACCCCATCGCGGCTCTGGATTGCCTGCAAGGAGCCAGGCTGAGAGTGAGAAGAAGCAGAGAACTGCACTACTAATCTACACCTCCCACCCTGGCATGGATGGAGAAGATCCACTGGGGAAGGAGGGGGCATCCAGAGCAGAGACAAAAGCCCTGGTCCTGCTGGGAGGTGGAGAGCCAGAGGGGAGAGCAATTTACCTGGTCCCGCTCTTTTTCAATCTCCTCCAGCTGCAGCAGCACTGTGTTCATACGATGCTTGTAGAGATCACAGTCTTTCTGCAGCGTCCGGTATTTCAGCTGCAGATCTTCCACCTCCTGGAGGTACTGGCAACAGCAAGCAGCGAGCATTAGCTCTCCTGGAAGTGACTGCTGAGGCTTCCCAGCCCCCTTCCTCCCCTCTCTTCCAGGCCCTGGTCAGTGTGCGGGGACAGGGGCATTGATGGATGCTCTACCTTATCCCTCAGCTCTTCGGCCCACTGCAGTTCGTTCTGCAGGGAGTTGAGTTTCTGGCAAAGATCCTGGCGATCGTCTTGGGCTTCCTTCCAGTCGTGCTCCAGGATGTCCAGCAGGATCTGTTCAGAGCCTGGCACTGGGCCCTCGCCGGGCGTCTAGGAGGCAAGAGGGTACCATCACTGCACCACAAGCACTGAAGGGAGCACCAGACCAGGGCAGTGACAGACAGACCGGCACAACTGCCACCCTCACTCCTGCATTAACCGACTGTGTGCTCCAAGGCACAAAGTCACACTTGCGAGCGCATCCAAGAGTCACAGAGCTGGAAACAAGGACCCACCACTACCCAGACCCAGAAGCAACGTCAGCCAGCACAGCCAAGTGATATGCTCAGAGGAAGGGACAGGCCAGCCCGGGACACTGACTTCCCCCATCTTTCCAGCGCCTGTGTCACCAGCGCTGGGGGTGCCCCAGGAAAGGAAGTGACCCGGAGCCTGCCGTGCCCCGCCAGGTACCTGCAACATGCCCTGCAGCTCCTGCAGCGATGCCGTGAGCCGCTGGTTCTCAGCCCACAGCTCAGAGACGGCGTCGGGGTGGCCCCGCTCCTCCGTCTCCCGCTGGGGCGGCGCAGACGCCTGTTTCTGCAGCAGGCTGCACTCCTCCTCTAGGCTGGTCACTTTGCATTTCAGCTGGTCCACCTGCAACCCGGGGAAGAAACACAGTGTGACACACACGGCCCTGGCACCTCTGCCTTCTCAGGAGAGTGAAGCAGAGGGGACGCTGGGCAGAAAAAGGGCCCGGAGGCAAGGAAAGCAAGGGCTGGGCAACCAGCCGAAGGACTATCCTACTGTTGGGCCAAGGTTAGCGCAGCTGCACACAAAAGCTTTTCCCTGCAGGGCAAAGAAGGAAGATGCACTTGCGTAAGTGCATTCAGTCTCAGGATCCTCTCTTGGTGCAACAATTTTCTTGCTGCCTTGGGGCATCCTCAGTGCAGCTGGCCTTGACCCTGGGTGGACCGGAGACCTCTGCTGCACCGCCAGGGCCAGCAGCTGTGAGCCTCTCAAAGGCTTCCCGGCTCCTAGAAGAGCCAAGAAACAAATTTGCAGCAGGAAAATCCGCTGGCCGGTATCCGGTGTGGGGAGGTCACCTCTGGCCTGGGAAGCATTTGAGGCTCAAGCTGCTGGAGGGTACCACAGATGCATCATCCCACCCTGGCCTGCTCTCACACTCCTCCACCAACACATCACTGGAGACAAGGGACTTTTAGGAGTAAGGAAAGTCCTCACAGACCTGTAACAACTGATGAGGTTGATCAGAGAACTGGAGTTTCACGGCCAGGTAAGGCTTTGAGAGCAAACGGGGCAGGGGAAACCTATCAAAGCCACGGGGCGCTAAACAGCACTGCCAAAATTGCCAAGGGAACTGGATTACTTCTGCAAATCTGCCCAAAAGACCCAGAAAGACTTTCAGGGACCGGTCACTTATGGACCCTGGAGCCAGGGGGAGAAGAGAGGCTGGGACCTGGTAGCTGACCCTGCTTCCAGGGGGATTTCTCCACCCCAGAGTCACCCGCAAGCAATTCGCCTCCTGCTCAGAGGAGGCCCAGGGGAGCTGGCATGGGCAGGAATACCGGAAAAAAGGTAGGGGAGGATCCCGGGACTGGCAGAGCAGGATGAGGAATGAAAGATAACCGCAGGGCTGCGTGAAAGGTCCAGGCCCAGACTGGTGGGGGGAATGCCAGAAGGCAGCAGAGCACCAAGGAAACTGGGTTATTAATAGGTTCAAGGTAGGGCTGTCCTTGCCCAGGCAGGAAATGGGCGCATGTTTGCTGGAGGTGAGAGCTTGGCAGCTGGAGTGCAGTGTCATGAATTCCTTCAGGTATGCGGCATGAGTCTCCCAAACGTCATGAGACGAGGAGGCGGTGGAGAGCGGCGGGGAGGGGGGAGGCAGAGCCTGGGCAAAAACACTCCTATGAACATCAGGGCAGGCCGGGCAGCTCCAGGCAGCACGCAGGCACCCAGCGCCCCGCGTGCCACCGTCCTCGACAGAGAGAGAAAAACGCAAGCCCTTTCCCGGGGAAGGAGTAAAAAAGACAAACACTCAGCTCGACAGAATCAGCTGCCTGCTGCGTGCCTGTGCTGCCCGGACACAGCGCAGGCGCCCATCAGTGGAGCAGGCAGCGCAGGACAGCGAGCACGTGCAGAAGACAGGACATCTCATGGTACCAACGGCCAGGCTGAGAGCTAAGGGATGCCGGGGAAGTCATCACCCTGGCAGCTCCTCTGAGGAGCTGGTTCTGGCTCCTCTAGGTGATGCATCTCCAGCTGCAGCAGGAGCTGGTGATGTATCTCTACCAGGGCAGTGGCCAGTCTTCCATGCCATGCCCATGACTTGGACACTCTGCCCAGCTCAAGGCACAGACCCCATCAAGAACAGGGGCACACACTCCAATACACATCCCGCCTGCCATCAGCTCTTTCATGTTCACCAGCCACCGCGCATGGACATCCACATGCATCCCCTCTTGGCCATCAGACCCCTACCACCTCCCACCACCGACCCCTGCGCTCCCTGGGGCCATACCACCAGCTGCAGGTCCCGGCTCCGCAGCACGGCCATGTTCTTCTCCTCACAGAGCTGCGCATAGCGCATGGCCATCATGTAGTTCTCATCCTTCAGCCTCAGCAGCTCCACACTGTTGGTATCCCACTCCTCCCTCAGCCGCTTGCAACGCTCCTGCACCTTCAGGAGCTCCTGCAGCTGCTGCTCCATCCGGGCCTGCTCTTGCTCCAACGCCTGGTTTTTCACCTGGAGCTGGTGCTCCTTCAGCAGGTGCTCCTTCCGCTGAGCCCTCACCTTCTTCACCTCCATCATCAGGAACTGAGTTAGTCCCTCAGGACCTTCCTCATCTGGGGGGAGACAAAGGAGAATCACGTCTTGGCTGCTGAGAGAGGGGTAACCCTAAAAAAAGCAACCCAACACTGTTTTCCATCAAGGGAGGCCAAGCTTTCCTGTGGGTTTGCAGCCCTTCTTGTCCCAGCCTTATGGCACCATGGTCCACCACACATGTGCATATGGTCCCCTCCCTGCCAGAGCACAGAGCTGTTGGGGTTCCTTGCGCACAGGTAGCGTGAACCAGGGCTTTATACAGGCACATGCACAGATTTCTGGCCCATCCCATGCAAGCAGCAGTTGGAGGAAGGATGGAGCACCTGCCCCTACCCAGGATCATAGAGCAGCGCTGGGCTGGCTCCCTCCCCGTCAGCCGGGTGTAGTGCTCTGGGTAGTAAAACTCTAAAGACTCCAGGAAGGCTTCATAGCCTCGCTTCCCACGGCGCCGGAGGATGTCCATCAGGTAACCTGGAAGAAGGGATAAAGAGCTAGGATGAATTCCCTGCAAACCAGAAACAAAACAGCATAGAACAGCTTCGTGATACGAAATTGCATCTCCACCAGTTCTGCTTCCATCCACAAGAACAGGAATGGCCAGAGGAAGGAATGGGGTGGGAGCACTGCCTTCTTCTGTGAGCTACCAGGGGGAGGCCCACAGAGGATGAGAGGGAGGTCTGGCTGCAGAGCATCTCAGAGACCAACAAAGCCAGCGTAGCACTGCAGTGGGAGGGAGCAGGAGGCCACAACGCCACATGCTGGGTAACATCTACTGCGTGTCAAAACCAGGTTGTCCCCCACAAACCAAGCCCATCTAAGTGCAATTTTGTGCTTTCTCCCACCTGTCTGGTTGCTTTTGCAAGGGAATCGGCATGAATTCAGCACCTCCTCCTCATCCTGCTCGTCTATGACGCGGCACTGGCGCAGGTATGGGGTGAGCTTCGCAGGGTTCAGGGAGCGGGTCAGCTGGTGCCGTGCACTCTCAATCTTCTCCCAGATGGTGTCTTCTTCCTCCTCTTGCTCCGAGAGGCTGCAGGCTTGGAGAGAGGCATTCTCCAGGGCTGGGATGATAAAAGGAAAGAGAAGGTCTGAGGAATGATGGAGAAGCACAGGGTAAAAAGCATGAGTAGGCATGGGAGAACATGAGTTGAGGTATGATCCTGCAAATGGTTCGATAGTCTCAAAAATGGGACTCAGAAACATCAGAAGCCATTTTACATTCAAATCAGTTCAGCAGGATCTTGAGTATCCACCCAGGGCCTTAGATATGCAGGAGGCAGTGGTGCATAAAGAAGTTAGGAGCATATACAGTAGGAAGTCTAGAAAAGAAGTCATCTTCATCCCTGAAGCACCCTTAAATTCCCCCGACCCTCATGTATCTTCCCTTTTTCCCCATCCCAGACAAAGGGAAATTCTCAGGACTAAGAATTTTCACAGCCTGGGACATGGTTTCATACCGGGGTTGGAGAGGAGGGTTTCCCTGGGGATCCATTTGCCCTGTGCATGCCCCAAGCATCGTTCCCATGGGCACCTTCCCATGGAGCACCTTGGCTACAGGTACTGGAGCCAAAGGGGAATCACAGAAGCGTATCTTCCATACATCTTTGTGGAGCCCTGGAAATGCATAGCAACACGGCAATCTCTCTGTCGATCAGATAAAGCAACAGTGACCCCCTGAAGTCAATGGACTGAAAACCCTGAGATCAGTGGTGAACCTGTTCCATTAAGTCCTACAAGCTGTGATGAAGCAGGTATGTGCAAGGAGCTGTGTATCAACTCAACCAGCATTATCTATTGTCACTTGAGAAATAAAATCTGCTTCACAGGCCACCACAAATCCTTTTTGCTGGCAAGGCAAGGCACAGCAAATACCTTCTGAGACCTAGAAGCCACCTCTCTTCCCCAGTGTGTGCCATTACCTGCCACTCTGGTGCTGGCATCAAGTCCAGCTTTCCTACCCTGGCCACACAAACATCCCCAGGGGCAGCGTAGAGGTTCACGCTGCATGAAGGCAGCTCTCCCGCTTGTTTTTCTCTTTTCTTTGGGTTTTGGATTTTTTTCTTTCTTGTGGTGAGAATGATATCATGCGATTTCAGACAGCCAACTAACACAGCAAGGAGGATGGCTGAGAGAGCTGCACAAGAAGTTAATCCTCCAAACAGAAATATGGGAGGCTTAGGTTCTACTGGATGAAGGATAATAGGAAAAGAGAATTGTTGAATCCACAAAAGATACTCAAGTGTCTGATTTCCAGCACCAAAGGGCTTAGGAGCCTAAATACCGATACAGATCTGGATCCTCCTAGGTTGAATAAAGAAAACAAACTGCATTTCTTGCAGAAACTGATCTCTCTCATTTGGGACAGGCTCGCTCGCCACAGGGACACAAGTATGCAGAAGGAGGACACAACAGCAGGTCACAGAAGTTGCGCTGTTTCGAGCTCGGCGGCGGATTTATGCCTTTAAACCGAAGGGTTTCTCCAAGAAACCCAAGACGGCTGTGCAAGCAGAGACCAGCTTCTCGGCAGGCAGGCTCGGCAGAGAGAGAGAGAGAGGGAGAGAGAAAGCCAAGGGGTCTGGAAGCCGGTACCCCTCCTCTGGCCCGGGGTACCCCCTCCTCCCGCCCGCCGCGGCCCCTCCAGGCCAGGGGGCCAAGGCGGGGCGGGGCGGGGGGGGCAGCGCTTCCCCTTTCGGCCAGCCCGAAGACTCTCTTCGAGGAATGGCGTGCGGGCCAGCCCCGAGGAGGCGGCTGCGAAAGAGGAGGAGAAGGGGAGCAAACATCCCGCCATCACCCCCAGAGACCGGGCGAAACCCCCGCCCCCGGCGGCCGCGGGGCGATGCCTGCCTGGGGGGTGGGAGAGGGGACACAGCGGGGCTGTGCCGCCCCCGAGGGCTCCGCGAGGCCCGGGGGAGACGCGCTCGAACCCCGCTCCCGGCCGGGGGCTCGCCCCTTACCCGCCATCCCCGCCGCCGGCCGGGCTGCGCCCCGCTCCGCGTCCCGCTCCGCCGCCGTCTCGCCGCCCCGGCAGGTGTGTCTGAAGCACTCTCCCCACCCCACTGCACCTTCCTTCCCTCCCTCCCTCCTCCAGCCGGCTGGGAGGGAACCAGCAACCCCCCCACACTCCCCGGGCAATGGAGAGCCCAGCCCTGCCCGCCTCCGGGGGTCGCGGTGGCACTCACCGGCGAGGCAGGAGCGGCCCTTTTCCCCGGCCTCTCCCGGTTTCTGAGACCCTCCAGCTGCTCCTCACCTGGGCGAGCTGGGGAAGGGTTTTTTCTCTGCGTGTGTCCCGTCTTTCCCCGCCACCCCCGCTTAGCCCTGGGATGGAGCTCCTCTCCGGAAGGATGTGGCTCGCCGGCGACTTCTCTTCCGAAACACACACGGCTCTGCACCTCCCGACAGACCGGCGGGGGAAGGGGGTGCCCCGCTTGGCGTCCCAGCCGGGCCCTGCCCGGTCGGGGGGTGTCTCTCTG
>VYZM01003373.1:378728-388929 GCA_013398915.1 Dromas ardeola
GGCGTCCCAGCCGGGCCCTGCCCGGGCGGGGGGTGTCTCTCTGGGCAGGGCGCAGCCTCCCCAGCTGAGAAGAAGTGCTTAAAGAAGTGCTTTTTTGGTTCAACGGTTGCAAAAATCGTAGCCTGACCACCCCAGGTGTAGGGCTGGTTCTGGACTGGGGCTGGGAGGAGTGTTAAGCAAGGGCAGAAAATGAGGGTGGTGAAAATAAGCCCGGTCCAGGCCGAGAAGAGGTCCCACAGGCTTAATTTTGGCCCCCAGTGCTGTGTGGTGTCTGTGCGTGGAGCTGGGCGTGGAGGAACCCCCGGGGCAGCCTGGCTGAGCTGTACCCGAGGGCATGCAGGGGCTTGCACCAGCCCACCTGACCAGGCACTGAGTCCCCCGGGACAGGGGCAGATGCCGAGAAGCACTTCTCCCCCAGTCCAAGCGGCCACAGCAATCCCAGGAGCAGATCTATGTGCCCACACAGCATCCTAAAGAGCTCACATAGGGTAACCTCCACCAAATCTGTGCATACCGCTGGGACAAGGAGGGGTCTGGGAGAGATGGAATTGGAGACCATGACTGGGTCCCAACATCATATGCCTCCCCCTCCAAGGCTAAGGTGCCTTTAATTTTCTCTAGCAACCCCATTTCACTCTCATTTCTTGACTCTTAACCATGTCAAACCTCAGACCTCAGTGGCCAGGGTAGACAGCGCAGGCTCTGTGCCAGACATTCACAATGCAATATCAAGCTCATAAGAAATGGGAGTTCACCTAATTCCCCCCACCCTTGGGGTCAAACAACAGGGTAGCCCAAAGTAGTGCTGTGCATCCCTCTGGGGCTCTGGGCACAACATGAAGGAGACCCACATTGCTCCTGCCCCTGCCAACATGTTCCCAAAAGGGAAATGCCCTCAGCATCCCACACTGCAGCTTCTAGACCCCACCTCTGCGTGGAAACCTTTCTCTCCTCCTTCAGATAAGTGAAGAAACCAAAGCAGGGGGAGTATGAAACAATTTTGAGGTATGAACTGGGCTCCCTGCCCTAAAGGATTCCCACTGCACCCAAAATGAACATCTTCATTTGTTTCTCCTCCAGGGCCAATGGCAGACGCTTCCCCTCTGGTCTCCACAGGGTGCCTGCACCGGCTTCAGCAAGGTGGTTTGAGGGAAGGGAGGCTTTAGCGAGACCCTTTCCCCGTGCTGCTATGTTCTTTTCAAGATCAGGCACAAAAAACCCCCATCGGGGAATTAAGACTGTCTCTGTGTGATGCGCAGAGCATCACACAGATACATAGCCTTTCTGTTGCAAAATACACACAGGTATTGAGCAAACACCAGGCACACGGGCACACGCGGGGCTTTCAGCAAACACCACCTCCTCTCGCATGGCATCCGTCCCAACAGGCACCGGTTGACACCCCGAGTGTATGAATTTGCTGCTGACTCACCCACCCTGCATGGGGTCCCGACGGCCGCCTTCTCCTCCCTTGCGAGCCCAGCGCTGCACAGCTCCCTCCCAAACGTATGTGCTGACCCAGGACCACCAGCAGCAGGGCGCAGCTCCGGTCTCCAGCCCTTACCTCCAGCCAGAGGCATCCAGTTGAGTGATCAAAAGCAAGTACAAGCAAGGCTGCCTGCACGGAACCCATTCTGACTCAACCCATGTCAATTTTTGCCTGCTAGTTATTGTCTTGCAAACAAGCCAGGTCTCTCTCTCTCTCTCTCTAGTGAAAAGATTTCCTGAACAGGATATTTTGTGGTGATAGCAGATAAGATCTTCACAGTCACGATAAAAGCCCCAAAACAAGGGTTGGTTTCTGTCATTCACCCAGAGAGAGATGAACTCAAGGCTGATGTCAAGGAAACCTCTCCTTCCACCCACCCTGACCCCATGGGCAATGGCTGCGGTGCTTTGTGACTCAGAGCCCACAGACATCAGACAGAGCAGGTCCCACATCAAGCACCATCAGTCGCTTTCCTTCAGGGAGGGTGTCTTCTGAGATCAGCAGGTACCCCAGGGGCAGGTAGACCACCCCTGAAGGCTCTGAGCTGGGCAGATGATCCCAACAGATCAGACAGACGGCTCCTGAGAGGAACGAGATGGTCTGTCCCTGATTTTTGGCCGGGGTATGGAGGCACAGAGATGAAGAGCTGGCCCTTTGGAGGGAAGCTGCAATCGTACAAGACAATCCCAGTTTGTCTGAGATGCACTATCCCACCGAACTGCACATGCTCAAAGCCAGGTATTACATTTCCAAAATAGCTTTACTGGTAGCTACTTTTGTGCTGGCACACTTGAGTTCACACTAGGAATGACATTGGGGTGTTTGGGTGGAGTTTTTTTGTGTTGGGTGGTTGGCTTGGTTGTGTTTTATTGTTCTTTTTTTCAAATCCTAACCAAAATAGTCACACTGGTAAAACTTTCCAAGCCACGCCGGCTCACACAGGAAATCTATGACAGGCCAGCAAGTGGTGAGCCACGCGTTGTTTCCATCGCCAGAGGAAGGGCATGCATGGCCCACAGAGTGTGACAGGCAGCTGGGTCTTCTGCAGGACCTTGCGGTGTGGATCCCACCAACAGCACTAAGAGGTCGGCGGGATCCCTCGGAGGCGAGCGAGCCCATGCTGCGGGGAGCAGGGCTGGGTATGCCACAGCACCGCATCATTTGCCCCCTCCTGGAATCAGCTTTAGGAAGGTCTGGGGCATGGAAGGAATTCATTAAATTCCTGATCGTGTGGCTAAAAAGCCGTCAGGGTAAAGCTCAAGCTGTGGTTTCAGACGGTGAGCTTAGATGCTTTGTAAAGTCCTGTCCTGTGTTTTGGGAAGCGTGGTATCTTTACAAACCTGCCCTGAAACCTCCTATCCACACAATGTCCTTCATGGGAGCTGATCAGAATGTCTTCAATAATATATTTCTTGCTTGGTCCTTTTTTTTTTCTCCAATCAAAATATGCCATTCTTCTTGCAGCCCAGTGATTTGCAAAGACCTACAGCTTCCCGTGAAGTTTCAGGGGGGAGGTTCGCTAAGGTCGAGGACGGTCTCCCTAGACAGGTGGAGGAAAAGAGTTTGAAATACCCCCCTAATAACAACTTTCACTCTGCAAGAACTGTCACAACACGATTTGGTGTTGTGAAAAAACTCTCGCGGTTTTTGTTCCTGTGTGGAACAAAAACAAATGCTGAAAACGCAAAAGAGGTTGTGAAACAGAATTATCGACTCCAGCCTGATCTAATCCGCTCATACGCTGGTTCGCACCAGATTAGTTAACACATACAGGGGAAAAAAAAGAAAAACAAACCACTTTTATTTTCCTAATGGCACTCATCAAACTCGGTGTTTATATTAACAACCTTTGCAAGGACTTTGACTGCCTGCTCATCTCCCCCGACGCTTTTCACAGCCGACACAGTGTTTGCTCCCTTCATGATAGTGGTGATGACTGCAGAAGGGGAGGAGGAACGAGCGCCGCCCCCCCCCCCCCCCCCCCCCCCCCCCCCCCCCCCCCCCCCCCCCCCCCCCCCCCCCCCCCGAAAAAAGGGAGAGCGGCCTTCATGGCAGGAAGGAAATGCATGTATCTGTGTGTGGAGATAGCAAACCAAGCAAATATTTCCTTCAGCATTCCTCCCCCTCACGAACACACCCATCGCCTGGAGCTACAGGAGGCAAAAGTGTGTGGGAGCCTTTTGGTAAGGTATTGGCAACACATCTCCGTCCTCTTTAGCGCGTTGAGTTGCGCAGGGTGGCAAGGAAGACCTGAATTAGAGCAGGCTGATGGGATTCGAGTCACTGGGATGAGCTTCCTCGCTCCAAAGCTGCCCGTGCCAAAGGGGATCCACCTCAACAGGGCTGAGCCTGGAAATCTCCTGCTTGGCTCCTACCTCAGCCTTGCTCACAGTTGCGTTACTCTTAAAGCATTATCCCTGTGGGATCAGTCCCAACCATTTTTTTTTTCCCTCTTGCTCCAGAAAATGTGCCAACTGAGTGTCTGTCTCGCTGTTCGTTATAAGTCCAATTTGGGGCTGCTTCTGCAGCAGGCTTTGCAAAGGGACTATTAAAGTCTGCCCTCCACAGCATAAGAAGGGTCCAAACGCTGACCGTAGAGAGGTCACAGTGAATTCAGGGGCCCAATATCTGCTCTCCCCTGGTATGACCCACTCTGTCTAGAAACTGGGAGTGAAATCAGCTCTCCAACAAAGGATCCACCTCTGGTTTTTAGCGCTGTGCGTGCAAAGAGAATTTGACTTTAAGGGAGGAGAACCACATGGACTGAAGATGTACACACAAGGAGGGGGTATATCACACCTGCTTCAGGCAGAGAAGAAATGACTGTCCAAGAGGAAAGGCGATGGGGGAGGGAGCCCAGAGAAGAAACAAACTCAACTGCATTTTAATTGCAGCAGGCAACAGCTCGCTAAACCCACCCACTTTTCCTTAGTGCTTTCCTTGCACGCTGAGGCTGCAGCCACCAGAGGTCAATGTGACCACGTCAACCTCCACCAGCTGTTGCTTGGTGCTGCACAGAGACCCTTTTGAAACTCTGGGACGACAGAAATATGAAGTAGGTAGCATTTTCCACCTCTCAGGACATAACACTCAACATTCAAAGCATTAATTCCAATGCGACCTCAGCACTATCCTGGAAAAAAGGGCTTGAGAATGACAATGTCCCCAGTTGACATCCTGCAGACACTCTGAATTGAGACTCTCTTACTTGCCTATGGTCCTACAGGACCTCACAAGTTCTCCAGTCACTCCAGCCATGTCTCATACTGCTGGTTTCAGTATGAGTAACCTGCCCTGTTAGCAATAGGTGGAAATGGGTTATCTGTCCTCCCTGGAGTCCCACTTCTGGTCCCTGGGGCATAAAGTCCATCACGGTGAATGAGGTCTGCCACAGATCCAGGCTGGCTGAACAAAAGGAGTAGCTGACCTGCAGCCAAAGGAAGGCAAATGGGTTAAATGAGTGGGGTCATCAATCTGGATTAGAAGTCAGACAGGGAAGATGGCACTGTGCAGAACAGAAATCAATATGTCTACATAGCTCTGTAGCATCCAGCCATTCCTCTCTACTCCCACACATACCAGTTACCTTCTCCTCTCCATCCTACCTGTGTCTTCATCTAGAATCCGCAAATGGTCACAGAGAGGCCATTTCCCTCCTAGCCTCCTAACCCCTTTATCATCTATGTGGACACCCGCCTAGTCAGAGCAAACAAAACACTCCTATTCCTGCTCCAGCAGAGCTCTAGCCTCATCTCCAGCCTTGTGGGATGTCAGATTTCCCTAAACAAGAGACGTCTTCTTCTCCAAGAAGACTCCACAGGATCATCAGTGGTCCTCTGCCCAAAGCTGGCCAAGCATTTTCCACCATCTCATATGAGCTCTAGCTTAGGATGGGAACAAAGACAGACCAGAAGGCAAGCTCTGCCTTCTGTTTGCAGGGCAGCTGAAGTCGAAGACAAGAAGACAGTGAGAATCACCAGCACCAGCTCAGATGCCATCATGCAGACGAGCAAGCTGACTGAGCAGTTTGAATTCAGAAGAACAAAGTGTCACTAGGAGATTAGCTACTTCACTGGGAGCTCTCTCTGCCCACTTCAGAAATGTCCTGGTCCCTCATGCAGCTTTGACAAGAGGGAAGAAAGGAGCTTAGGTGGAAAACATCATTTCCATCTTCCCTTCCTCCTCCCCGAGGTGACCAGTCCCATATGGCTCCTCTCCTGAGCTGGTACACAAGGATGGCCTAGGATCTCTGGCAGCCAGAGTCCCTAAGAGTCACTGTCAGGCTGGCCAGATGCTGATGGAGGAGGAGCAGGAGGGGGCGATACCATCCCGTAACACCCATGACAATGAATGTGTGCCGTGTCAGGGAAAGGGATAGGGTTCATGTGTTGGGGAAAGAAGATGTTGCCCACCAGCAAATTTGTTCCATAAAGCAACAGACAACATAAATTAAGTACCCAAAACGTCTCTTCTGATGCAACAGTTGGGGCTTTGATGGCACAGGCTGGTAATGTACGTGGGAAGGCATGTTGGCATTTCAGCCTGCAACCCATCAGAGCTCCAGCAGCATCTGTCAGAGGACAGATCCTGCTTGACCTGAGCACCTGGCATTGCAGTTCATGGTTTGGGCCACAAACCTCAGCCTGGTGGTTTTCTAACCCCAGAAATACGTGACTGTCCTAGGGGCATCAATGCAGCTGCAAGAGAGGGAGTCATGCTGAGACTGTGATGGGGTTTCAGTAGGCCAAGACCAGGCCAGGACCTTTTTTCCACGGCTGGAGAACGAACTTGTCGAGGACACAAGCAGGAAAAAGAGCCGAGCTCATGCAAAGTCTCTCTGGAGAGGGCAATGAACAGCCGTTGTCACCAGCACTTGTAACACTGCTCCACAGCCATAGGGTGGCACCACCCCACCGTCCAACCCCTCGGGCAACGAGGTGGCTGGGGAAGCGCCAGGGCAAAGCCCAGAAGCCGTGGGTCAGCGTGGCCTTCTGCCGGAGCCCTTGCAAAGGGAAGGATGTGGGGAGCCAGGAGCTGTGCCTGTTCCTGCTACAGGTCCACGCCAGACCCAGCTACTCCTACCCTACAGTTGATCGGAGATCACTGCTGCCCTGGCCAGGCCCAGGCTCACCTGGAGGGCAGCAAAGGGGCCGTAACCCCCCCTCTGCTGCCGTTAACGCTGCCTAATGGGGTGTGCTCCAGGGAATCAGTCAGAGGTGGGTCTGCACAGAGTGCCCCTCAACCCATGTTCAGCATGGGCCAGGGGCTACAAACAAGAGCTGAGACCCCACAAGCTTGGTACAGATGTGACCTCAGCCAGAGCGGTTAGGTGCCAGAGGTGAACGCGAGATCACAACATCTTGGACCTCATTTCCTTCTCCGCATACCACCATGGCCACACCAGATGCCCTGCAGGATGTGACCCTAGATAACGCCGGAGGTCTTGCAGCCCTTCTGCCTGCTGCCCGGGCTCTGAGCTGGAGCCGCCATGGCTGAGCGTGGTGTGATTTGTAACCTTCCCTTAAGCTCTCCCCTGTGCCTGGTGTTCCCAGAGCTCCTCATTCCTGTGTCCCAAAGCCAATACGCCCAGCTATCTCCTTGGCTTGGCCCTTTCCCCTTCAGACCATCCCGCAATCAGCCAAAGCCGGAGACAACCATGGGAGGAATCAAAGCCTGGGGTGCACCAGGAGCCTTGCCTCACTTTCCAGGAAGCCGACCCCAGCCTTTCCACTAGACTAGACCTTCGCAAGCCCCGGGAACGTAACCCCAGCCCCCTCCCTGGGAGCTGGATGCCCATTTTTCCCCCCGGGGAAGGAGTCGCGCCCTGCCCTGGGGATGCGGGGCTGAGAGCCGCAGACAGACGCTAGCTGGAGCCCGCCCAAGAGCTACGAGCTTTCCAAGTCCTTTCCCTTTCTTGGGGGGTCTGGTAGTCACATAAACAGGAAAAGCCTGGCCCTCTCCCCCCTCTTCCACAGCTCTGCCTCCCTCCCCTCTGCTCCAGCGCGATAGGAGCCGCAGCGTTGGGCCGCTTGTCCCCCACGGGAGGAGCTGCTGGCCGGCCCCTGACCTCCAGGCTCCGCATTTCCTGTGGCAGCCGAGGAGGGAGACGAGGCCCCTTCTTCCAGACGCTGGGGCTGAGCATAAAGGGGCCTCTGCGGGCCAGCCCAGGGCAGGGAGGAAAGGTTGTGGTGGTCCTTTGCCAGAAACCTGAGGTCCGAGGAGGCAAAGATGCCAGCTGCCCCGGGAGAGGTGGAAACACTGCTGGGACCAGGAGCCACCAGCCGAAATGACAGGGCGAGGGCCACTCTCCTGCCCCAGCCCTGCAGCCAGCTCTGCAAACCCTTCTTTATCTCCTGGCGCCTATTTTTGAAAGCTTTGTGGCCTTCCCTCCTAAAACCAAAGGCGGCCACGCCAGGTCAGGGTGGCTTCCCAGGAGGAACCAGGGCTGGTGCCTGCAGGAGAAGGGTGCAGCTCCTCCTCCAGCTCACACAGTCGCCCTTGCGGAACCCAGCGCTGTTAACCCTCGGCAAGCTAAGCCCAGCTGCAGGAATAGGCACCCATCCTAAAAGGAAAAAGCTGGGACGACTCCTTAGGAGGTTGTTACCCCTTTCCCCCAGGTCCCTCTAGGGATGACTAAGCTGAGACAGGCATCCCCTGCCCCGCCGCACATCTCTCATGGGTCAACACGGGGCGCAGGACTGAGATCTCTGGAGGGCAGCAGGGAGAAGAACTGAGACTTAATGAAAGTATTTGGCTTAAGAGGCAGATCCCCGTCCCCGGGGTCCCAGTCCATGGTTGGGCTCTGTGCCAGCCCTGGCTTGTAAAAGCCCAGGACGCTGGCCAGATGTGATGCCCGCTCTTCGCAGCCTGGCAAGAGGTGCCGGATGCCTGAGGAGAGCGGGGGGCGGGGGGGATGGCATCCCGGATGGAAACCTCTGGCATGCCTCTGCGCTGAGCTCCACTCTGCCCTGGAATGCGCCCGCCAGCAGCATGTGGGAAAGTGGAGTCAGCAGAGACCTTGGATGTGTCAGCTCCCCGGCTGAGTAAACAAGAGGAGCCCTGGCAAGCGTTCAGCCCCAAGCATCTGAGACCTTGAAAAACAGGGGCTGGAGACAGGGAGGGTCTTCTGTCCCCTCCTTGCTCAACCCCTGAAAAATATCCCCTAACCTCTCCCCTACCTCAGGTGCTAACCCCACCTCCTCTCACCCCTACCACGTCTGGAGAAGCATGGGGAGAGACTCTCCCTACAGCGTTTCCAGCATCCGGCTGTCAGATCTAACAGCCCAGGAGGAAAAGGCCCCTGGGAGAGACACTGCCACAAAAGGAAGGTCTGGAGAAGAAAGAGGTGGGATAAAAGGATTTATCACTTTCCGATCCCTGCCATGCACACCCATCCATGCTCTTTGACCATCTCCCAGGCAGCAGGGAGCACAGAGCATGGAAAGCTTCTACCAGCGCTACTGGCACTGCCCCAGCAAGCGCGGTGACGGCTGGGACAGAGTGGCACGCTAGCTCCCAAATAAATACCTCCCCAGCCCCAGCTGGGGACATTCCCACCGGGGGATGTCAGCTCCAGCCACCCTCCCCGCAGGTTTCACAGGCGCAAGGAGAGGCTGCAAAACAACAGGTTTCCCCAGCGCTGGTTGGAGACATGCTCCCACCACGCTCCGGGTTGCCAGCATTGCCACCCTCATCTCCTCCATAAAGTGCACCCACGCGAGATGGTCCCTCATCCCTTCTTCGCCTGGGCACGGGAGCCTGGTTTGGGATCTGGGGAAAAGGGATGGGCTGGAGAAGGTCCCCCAGCATCCCACCGGTGAACCCCATCGTCTCCTGGGGGGCGAGCTCCCGCGGCGGCGGCAGCACTGGGAGGCTGTGCCCGCCTTCTGGCCACCATCCCGCGTCCCCTATCGCTCCTCAGCAGGCCCGGACTCCCAGAGAATGAGCCATTGTTCCCCGGCCCTGCGGCCTCTTCCTGTCCCCGTAGGGCTTCGAGACAAACAAAAGCAGAGCCAGACGCCGTGGGGAGGAGGCTGGGCCTGCTCCCCTCCTCCAGGTCCCGCAGCAACCCCGCAGGCAGGCAGGCAGGCAGACGGATGCCCGCCTTGGGGGAATGGGCAGGGACACCCCTATTTTTAGCTGCCTCTGTATCCCCACCCCCTTCCTTCCGTGGGCCAAAAATACGCTGGATGGACAGGCAAAATCATTATGATAAAAGAGTTGTCCAGGCTTTGTGTCCAACCACTCCCCTGGCTTTCACCTCTTCCCTTTGACCAGGACACGTTCCTTACTCATGGTCTTCCTCTCCCCCCATGGATGACTCACTTCTTCATCCCCATCCCTCGTTCCCTATATCCCCACATCCTCTCTCCACACATCTCACCCTTCCTCATCCCCACATCCTGATCTTCATCTGCCCCATGGGTGCATGCCCCATCCCTTGATGCTCCCCTCTCCCACAACATGCCAACCCTGGGGACCTACTGCCTTCTCTTGAGACCCTCCAGCTTTCCCCAAAGCACCTGCCCCCACCTCATCATGCAATTCATCTCCAAAAGGCTCTTTTGCCCCTGAGGCCCCCAGTTTCCTGCTCCTCACCCCCATCCCCTGTGCACCCTCCCTCCCCGCTGCATCCCTCCTACTTTCACCATCTCCCCCTTTCTCACCTCACCCCAGCAACCTCCATCCCACCTCCCTCCAGCCTTCATGGGC
>VYZM01003373.1:399489-418648 GCA_013398915.1 Dromas ardeola
GGTCCTGGCCCGCCATTATGGTGGGACCAGCACCCCGCGAAACTCGGAGAAGGGCGAGGGTCCCTGGCAGGCCCGGACGCAGACCCTGTGGGAGAGCCCCAGCAGCAGCTCATGGCGGTCGCAACTGACAGGGGAGAGACGGTCCCCCGAGGCCACCTGGAACCAAGGCGAGGAGGAGGAGGCCGAGCTCTCCAGCCTGCAGGAGGGGTATGCTGGTGCCCGGGGTGGGCACGGCAATTCCTTCGAGTACGCTGACGATGAGGAAGACGATGAAGTCAAGGTGTGAATGGCCACCCCTACCATCACAGCCCCCCGTCAGAGGCACCGGTGCCAGGGTCTTCACCATCCTCCCCGTCCCCCTCCCTCAGGCACCAGTATCACCAGCAGACCCAGTGGGCAGTTCCTTGCCAAGCTGGTGGCACTGGGGGGGCACGGGGGGGCAGGAGGAGAGCCCATCTCCTGGGGGGCTCCCTGGGGCTGGGCCAGGCTGCTGCGGGGGGCCGGTGAGGGCTGTGCATCGCAGCACCGGGCATCATGGCCCTTCTCCATCCTCACTGCCATTAGACACCAAAGGACATTCCCATGTGCCAAAGAAACCCCAAACCCCTTCCTACCCCATCCCATTTTCCCCGGTGCCCTCTCTCCCATCCCTCAGCCTGGCCCTGCCAGCATGTCTGGGGACGTGTCCCGTCCTCCCACCAAAGCCCCCAGCCACCCTCTGTGCTGGCACGGGTGCCCTCCCAGAGATATTCCCACCAATAGCTCTGGCACACAGGGGATGGGGGGAGTCTCCCCAGCTCCAGCTGGTGCGAGACCCTCCTGTACGGCACATCTATCTACCTGGGGAGGTCAACTAGGGGCTCAAGGGGCAGGCAAACCCCATAGAGCTGAGCTTTCTCTTTTCCCCTCCCCCAAAAAAGCCACAAACTCAGCACTGAGGAGGTGAGAGCAGGTACAGAGATAATCGCAGGGGTCTTTCCACTTGCCTCCTGCCGCTGAGCATCACTTAGGACGGCTCCTTTTGTTACCTCCGCCTCCTCGCAGCAGGGAGGGGAGAAACTTCTTGGCTGGCTGGAGGCAGAGGCGAGGTTGTCAGGTCACCAAATTCTGCAGTTCGAGCCCTAAAAATCCTTTCCTTCCCTCCCGCCTCAGAACAAGGAGTCTTCCCCTCTGCAGACACTCGGTCTGTGCGGCCTCATCTCCATCCTCACCCCTTCTCCCCATTCCCCACGCATGCACCCCTCTTTCCAGAGCAGCCTTTCCCAGGGCTATGCGTGGAGGATGGCTAATGCCCCTTGCCAAGTGGCCCTGGGCGACGCGGCTGCCCTGGAACGAGCTGCTCCCCACGCTGCCCCGCGTGCAAACCAGCCCTCACAGAAGCATCTTTGTGCCACGCCGTCGAGCCAAGATGCTCGGGGGCTGAGGTCACTGGAGGGACCCTCACAGGACCCCCCTTGTTCTCCGGGACAGGAGGGGGTGTGTGGCAGGGGGAGATGCTGGGCCGTGGCCGCAGGGCTCCGCTCCCACACAGCTCACCCACCGCCCGGCCGGCTGCTTCTGGCAGGGAGCTCTTCAGAGCAGAATAAAGAGGCTCTGGCCTGCACACGTGTTGTACGTAGGAGTGCCGCTCGCAGTCAGGCCATCGAGGTTACGGGCAAGCCCATCTCCCCCAGCCTCCTGGGCAGTTGCCTCGTGCCAGCCAGCGGCAGCAAGCCGGGGCAGGCAGCAGCTTCAAGGAGTCCCCAACTCTGGCCACTGGCACCCAGCAGGATCAGCCTTAATCACCCCTGCACCCTCCGCGGTGGGGACCCTGGCTCTCAGGATGAGCTCCCCCACCCTCTGCTTTCCAGACCATAACACAAGCTCCAGACCAAAGACCCACATCCAAGGAATATCCTTTCTGCCTCCATTCTGTATCCCATGCACTTATTATTGTCCTTATTAAAGCAGTTTTGATACTAACTCCTCTTCTGGTGCCTCCCCTCAGATACAGCGACCTTATCACCTTCCTTGCTATATCTGCTGATGCCCCAGCCACAAAATCCCATCCTCTCCACTCTCAGCAGGATTTTCCAACACCTCTGGGATCCCTGGGTTAACTAGCCTGGTACTTTGCCGCTCACCGTAGCTAAAACGCAAAGCAACCTCCTAGCCACCCAGCCCTGCGTAACACGCAGGGGGGTGAAAAGCTTCCTCTCCAGCCTGGCAACAATTCGTTTGCAGCCTGAAGTAGATGGGCAAAGCTGGCCTGGCTACCAGCCCTCCTGGCCCATCAGACATCAGCAGTGAGCCCTGCGGGCTGGGCAGTGAGGAAGTGGAGAGGAAGGGCAAGGGCGCTGACACCTTGCCTTGGACTGGACTCTCTGTAAGATGCTCTTCTGCTCTGCTCTCCTCCCACCCATCCTAAAGCACCTCGATGTTTGCTGTCACATACCAGTCTCGCTTAGGGCTGGCGAGACACTTTTTAATCAGAGCAGCGGCATCAGATAATCAGCGCTAATTGCCTGTAGTCCCGTGCGAGGGACACAGACTGGGAGGTGCTGAGCCACATAACGCAGCCCAAATCTGTCCTCTCTGCCCACTGCCTTGCCCTGCCTCACTTTCACTGAGTAGGGTTTGGTGTGGAAATGTCGGAGTAATGGGTAACCCGGCTGGAATGTGCCAGCAGATAAGCGAGGTGAGATAAGGGGAAAAGTTGGAGGAGACAACTCCTTATCGATGGCAGGAATGCTGGCTCAGGGGCACACCTGTGCTCCCCTCCCATGCCACCGCTTCCCCTGGTACCGCTCCTGTGGGAGGGCATGGCACCCCTTCCTCCTGCCCGCTGGCTGTGAGAGCAGCCAAGAGGAACCTGTCAAACCTATGCCCTGAGGTTCCCAAAACTACCATTTAATTGTGCACTTTTGTGGCACCAAATGCCACACCACTCACGTCAATGCTTTTGTTCCCTTCCCTCCCAAAAACTCAGCACTGAGCACTGGGTGCGGGAAGAAATGGTGCATTGTGAAGAGATTACACAACCATTCCCCAAGCAATCACATAGCCTCCTCCTTCTCCTGAACCCCACCTACAGCCTGGATTGCCCTATATACTATCCATTTAACCCTACATCCTGATCTGGAAAAGCACCTGGCGTTATCTGGGAGCTATTTCCATCCAACAAAGGCTCCTTTCCTGTTGGTGGAAAAACCTTGGGCTTTGCTGGTGTCTCACACAGAGCCACAGAGCCAGAGATTTCACAGAAGCCAGAGCAGCTGGAGCAAGCAGTCTCCTAACTGCTTGGGTTTTTATTAGATCTAGGAAGCGACGCCCATCAGTCCAGCTTGAAGGAGGTGACCCTGAAGCCTCCCTTGACACTCATGTAGCTGATCTCGTCATAGCAGTGCCGATTGGGGAACTCCACTTCACGCCCCTCTGGTAGTTTCACCCGGAATTTGTCTGCCAGCATTTCAATGGTCATCTGGGAGAAGAGAGGGGAGGAACGGCAGGAATTGGGGACAAGGGGGAAATTAGGAGGTGGGCATCCAGGTGAAAGGCCTGACTGTTACACATGAGAGTCAGAGCTGGTCCTGACAGCCTTAAGCAAAGTGCTGGGGGTTGAGCTGAGGGTGATGCAGGAAATGAGCAGTTGCTATTAAGGGTCTGAGCTGGTATCTAGGCTATGACCTGGGAACAGGATCTCTCCTGGGGCTCTTTCAGCTACTTGGATTGCAAACTCAGAGCAGGTAAACCCAGCATGTCGTTATATGCCATATGGCTTAGACTTGCTCTGAACAGGGCAGAATAAACCTGACACCCCAACGCCCTCGGCATCTCACTGGGACCTGGAAAAAGGAGCTTCGCTGATAAAGACACACAAGCAGACAGGACAAGAATGCATCGCTGATCATCACAAATTAAAGGGATCATTTCCCAAAGCCGTCACCTCACCACCCCTTCCCCAAGAGCCAGCCATGACTGAGGAAACAAGCTTCCTCTCCACAGCAATAAGAACTAGACTGCTCCTACATGCAGCCCTCTTGACATCGCAGGACATCAGATGGGGTGAGACAGCAACGAGGACAGCATCCCCGGCAGGAGGAGAGGGAGGACAGATTGGCAGCATGGATCCAGGAGTAGTGAGGACAGAAGAGCTGAGAGAGGTTTTTGGACATTGCTCCCAACGCTAGGTTGCCTTAAAGCCTGTGTTTGCATAGGAGGGAATTAGGGAGAGATATAGCATAGACAGCAGCAAGATCCTGCTTCTTGGAGACCTCCTTTACCTTCATAAGTGCCCCCAGAGTGCTCACCTGCTGTGCAGGTATGTGGGGCAGGAAGCACTTACAAAGCCTGAAATAGACGGGGCTCACACAAAGTTCCCAAAGGATGCATAGGGGTTTTGAAAGAGGAGTGGAAATGTCAACCCTGAGGGTAAGAGGCTGTTGGGAGGGAGTAGGAGGCATTGGATGGGACTGTCCTCCCATCCAATACAGGAATCTGCTAACCAGGGTCTTCCCCCCACCACACACACACCCCACAACCCCCTGCTGGCACCGACCCCTCACCTTGATAGTGGAGCCCTTGGAGAAACAGAAGTTGTCATCACGATGCTCTGCCTGCCAGGCATCAGAGCACCTGGAGTTGCAGACAATGACAGACTCATTGAAGCGGGGATTGAAGTGAAGTGCCAGATCCGAGGATCTGCAGCCGAGATTGATGCTGAAGCTGTGGGTGAACAGGAGGAAGGTAAGTTGTGTGGGCAGGAGGGGGTCTAGGAAGACCTGAGATCCAACACACAGCTCTGCACCCAATTCCTCCATCAGCGTTGCAGGTGCTTAATGCCTCCCATTTCCTCACTCTGTCCGGGAACCAGGAGAGTTTGCATGGTGGTGGCAGAGGGGCTCCCCTAATACTGAACTATGCTCAAGCTTTTTGTATCTGGCGACCTTGGAAAACCACCTCCCTCTGCAGCCCACCTTCAGTCCTGGCAAGTTGAGGTGGTTTCTTTGTACTTACTCATCAGCATCTTCAGATATCTTGCCCTTGATCTTCAGGGTGTCCCCAGTCTTCATATCCAGGTTGAAGATTTCAAATTTTTCCTAAGGCAGAGAAGAAAATAGTCTGTGGGTCTCCCGGAGCCATTCCTCCCCCACCACTGCAAGTGAGACAGTGCTGCTTGGAGAAAGTGCCCCAGCCAGAAAAACATCTACAGCTCTCAGCTGGTATTCCTCTCATGGCCTAAAACCCTCAGTGCTGGAGGCCTTGCATGGGCTTCTTACTCGGTAAGGGAAGAGTGGGCTGAGTGAAGCCAGGAAGTGAGAAAAGACAACAGAGAGAGAGGGGAGATGAAAACAGGCTTGTCCTCAGCAGAAGAAAATGAGAGCATGAAAGCAGAGGTACAAAGAGGGTTAAAGCAGAGGGAAACAACCCAGGGTTTGGTGGGCAGCATTGCCTGCAGCCCAAGAAATGCAAGTGGTGAGAGTGGAGGCGGCTGTGGCTTGCCGGTCCCTTGCTGAGCCGGGGACCCTGGGTGACCAAGAACAGGAGAAGCAGCCCTTACAGACATCTTCCTCAGAGAACAGAGTAACCAGGCAGGGAACCACCAGCAGTTTAGCTCAGAAATGCTTCACACAGAGGACCTTACATCCCTAGACTTCCTTGTGGCTTACACATTAACAGCACCCCCACAATAGCACTCATAGAGTGCTATTAAGCCAGGAGACTTTGACCCAGAGAAATAGCTTCCATATATATACTTCCTCTCATTAGGGACTTCAGGAGATTTAACTGATTCCCAACCTCCTCAGTGGGCTCCCTGTGGAGGGACCACCACACACAGCCCTTAGCAGTGCTACTCCAGCCACCGCTGGACAAGCCTTTTCTTCCCAGCTGGACACAAAGGTATGACTACCATGTTGATTTCTTTTCTGCATGTAACAGCTTGGCCAAAAAAAGCATCCTAGCTCCTTCCCTTCTTGCGGCTCTAAATTCAGCCCCAGCTGCACGGATTGCACTAGCAATCCATGGGAGCTCTCTGCAAACTCCCATCCAAGTTCCATCAAGACTCAAACCTTTTAGCTTGAGGAGCCATGCCCAGCTGGTTCAATAGCCCCATCCTCCCTAACCCTGAGACACGGGAATATTCTCCTCACAGGGGAGCACCACCCCTGCTGTCTTCTTCCCAGGTAAGAGCTACAAGTCAGTAGACAGTGTCCCAGATTTGTCTGAACAAATTTGCCAGACTCTAGAAGTCAGTGGGAAAGTGAGAGGGAGGAGGAGGCCAAGGCTCAGGAGACCCTGAGTCCCTCAGCCCCCCTCCCAAGCCCTGCAGAGAGCAGATGAGTGTAGTCATCTTCCTGCTGCACAGCCAGCTGGGATGCAGCTTCTGCCCTTCCCTAAAACCTCCTGAAGCAAGCAGAGATAAGTGCTGATAAGTGCTCCTTCCCCGGAGGTGTTTCCTCCGCGGGGTCATAAAGCCCAGCAGGCTTGGGAAATTTGTTTGCTGTTGAGGTCACTCAAGCTGTTGGTGAAACCTTCCCGGGCTGAGCATGGAGCCAGCAGGAGCGGGTGCTGGGGATTGGTGGTCTCTGGCATTGGGTCTGTTTCCCATCACGCTGCTGCATCCCACCCGCACACACACCTTCTTGCCACCCTGCTCCCCCACAGCCCTCCCAGAGAGAATGCAGAGCCCAGAGCCTTGCTCACAAAATACTGGAGCATCCCGCTGGCTGGGAGAGGTTTCTCTTTCCAGCACCTCACATTGGCCCTTTGCAGGGACAAGAGCAGGACAAAGACACTGCTTGCATAGCCACCATCAGGGTTAGTTACCTGAGCTTAAGTTAAGCCAGCAGAGAGAAAGAAACAATTTTAGTGCTCAAGAGATCACATCCCAAGACAGACTCTAAACTTGGTGAGAAAAATCCTGTCCTACGTGGCTGGCCAAAGCGACACAGGAACATCGCAGCAGAGACAAGACCCAGGTCCTGGGCCAGCAACCTAGAGGGGCCTTCACTCCACTTCCCACAGAAACCAGCGTGGGGCAGACAGAAACATCGCTCTCACTGGGATTTATCCACCGGCAGAGCGTAAGGCTGCGCAGGAGGGAGAACAGCATGTGTCTGAGGGACGGGGAAAACCACCCGCATGAAGAGTTATGTGCAGAGCTGCAAGTACCACGGATGTGAGAACATGCAGGGAGGGAAGACAGGCAGGAAAGAGGCACGAGCTGCTCAGAGAGGGGCCATGAGATTATATCGAGATAACATTAACCCCCCTCCTACAATGCTCAGCAGGGGCGTTCACCCCCCTTTTATTTGCCACTGGGAACAATAGTGGGAAACCAGGCAGCAACTCTGCCAGCGCTGGCGACTTCCTTCTTCTGGAGAGCTGAGCCTCCACATGGTCAGACACCAGCCCTGTGCAGATGGCCTCTCTCATGCAGGGGGATGTGCTCCCCACGTAGGAATGGTCTGAGACTCTACGGACCCCAGAAGAGCTGAAATCTTCCAATGCAATTGGAGGTGGCGATTGGGATGATGAAGGGAGGGTGAAAGGGGCAGGTTGATACTTCCCTGCAGACACTGCAAAGCAGAAAGCCTGAGGAAACGGTGATATGATGGGAACATAAATCCCAAAGAAAGAGGAAATCCGCCTAAAGGGCATCTGCAAAGGAGATGGAGGGTCTGTGCAGTGGGGAAAATATAAGCAATGGTTGTGTAAGCTGGCAGCCACCAGTGCAAGGGATCCAGGAACCCTTCACCCCCAGAGACCTGATCCTATAATAGGGTACTTGCCTGGGAGTGCATAGGGCACCATATAGATGCTCATCCTGGCTGGAGGGCAGTTGGCCTTTACCAGTGTGGGACACCCATGGTCACACAGCTGGCACTGGAGGAGGCTTTGCTGTGTTCCCAGAGGGTGCCTTAGGACAGCAGAGACCCAACAAGCATTTACTGGCAAGAGGATGGTGGCCATGCCCTGAGGGCAAGCTGAGCTTCCAACAGGGAACACGCAGGCCTGCAGTTTTGCATTAGTTAAAAAAAAAAAAAAAAAAAAATTTTAAGGAGGGAAGACACCAATGCAACAAAGTGGGCTTTCAGCCAGAAGGGTGGCAGGGCAGGTCCTCTGTAGAGTGCTTCCACCACATGAAATGTGGTGGTTTCATTTGCAGAGGTCCCATAAGGTAGGTTTTGGGGTTAACAGCCCTTCTTGACCTTCCCTCTAGTCCTGGGGAGAACTCAGGCCACCAGGAGCACCCATGGGATCTAAGGACCCTCGAGGTGGTTCCAGACAGCAACACCTCATGTACCGTAGCCTAAAGCTGCCACCCCTACCACAGGGCACCCACACAGCTGTTAAGAACAGACTGAATGCCACCCTCTCCAGAAGGCTGCCAAGATCCTCGGCAGCACCAGTGCTGGCAGCGGTATTTATTTTGTTTTCTTACTCTGGCAGGAGATAAGCCAGCTAGGTGTGAAGCCCTGAGGAAAACCACAGGATCCCCCACTTCCCGGCTAAGGTAGCCCAACCGCCCTAGCTTTGAGAGGTTTCTCAGGGCCTTTTGTGGCAGGAGCAGGCCCCAAAATCCACACCAGCACACCAAAATGGTCCCCACCATCCCTCCCAATGGTGCTGTGAGGAAGGGCTCCAAGGGGCTCGGAGGAGAGGGCAGGCAACACATCCTCTCTAGGCGACATGAGCTATGAACAGTCCCTTGCAGGAGTGACATGGGTCATCACCAGATATAACACTCGGCCCAGAAGGGAAGAGGGAGAGAGGGGAAGGCAAGGCAACCACGTCGGGTGTGAGGATGCATGTGCCGCTGCCCCCACATCAAACCAAGCTCTGCAAGAAAAGGTGAGATCCCTTTAGCACTCTCACGGAAGGCTGTGGTTTCAGCTCGGTGCTAATTAGACACCAAAGAAGCAGAGGAGGATGCTGCAGAGGGGAAAAGGCGCCTGTCCCATTTTGCACTGGAGGCACCAGGGAGCCTGTGCTGTGAATCGGGCATCGGCGTCCTCTCAAGGCAAAGGGAGCGGGAGAGACCGACCATGCATTCTTTGTTGGAGTAGCAGCTGCTCACTCTGCTATTATTTCCTACTGCTTCATATAATTTGTACTCCACAGCAAGCTATTGTCCCTTTCCACTGGCTATTTATTTCCTTGAATAGCCTCTGGGGAAGGATTTCAGTGCGGGAGTAAAGAAAAAAGAAAAACTCCACACAATAAATATTGAGCGGTGACCTGATTTAAACCATGTTCTCTGACCTCATCTGGGCCCTGATTGCGGTTCCTCACAGCAGTTGCAATTAAGTCACATTTCTGCCTTGGTTTCCCCCTTTTATGAAGCCTGAGAGGGAATGCTCCCTGCCTTAGAGGGCTGTGGGGTAGATTTCAAGAAGCTGAGCCCTGGATTTTCACAGGCCAGGGCTCAGGATAGGACCATGAAGAGGCTTCCATCACCTCCTGATGGAGCTGCTCAGTCCTCCACCTGGCAGTCACAAAAATTCCCAGATAGGTTTGACGGGACTGGTTTCCCCTTTAGTCAAAAGGTGCTGGTTTGCCCCTCAGCAGATAATGCTGCAACCTTCACCCAACCGATCCCTAAGCTCTGAAAGCCAGCCAGCTGTCTAACAGAGGAGGACCGAGAGAACAAAATGTACTTACCTCAGCCAAAGACTGAGGTAAGCCTGAGACTGGATAAGCAGGTCTGTGGATCTGGAGGGTGTGTACAGGAGAGGATTGTCCACAAGACGCAGGAGAAGCCAAGGCAATGATGAACACAAGGAGCCTAGTGCCCATAAGCACTAACCTCCTACCTACGAGGTTAACCAGAGCACGATGGTTCCTCTGGGAACCACATTGAAATCCCTGCATTCAGGTCAATTAAAATGGAAAGGAACAAAGGACTGGAGGTATAATCCCCTGCCACCCTTCCTGCCCCAGCTCCCTGACAGCTTGTCATCTGGAGCCCCTGTGGGAAGTATGGAAGTAGCATCCATGTAGCCCCCGCTTGGGGGCAAGGGCTTAGAGGCAATCAGCCTCCGTTAGACTCTCTACCAGCATCACCCCCCTGTAGGGTGCAATTTCTCTTCCTTAGGATGTGGGGAATAAGGAGGAGGAAGGACAAAGCTAGCTGAAGAGCTAAAATGTGGAAAAAACCACCACCTTTCTTCAGGGCTAGGGGCAGAAGGGAAGGAGGGAACCTGCATCAAGCAGTGGAGAAGATCAAGAGCACAGAGAAGGGGTGTAGCATCAGATTCCTTCTCTCTCCCTAGAGGCTATGGTGCCACAGTGACTGGCATCTTCCATCTCCATGGGGAGCTCAAATGCGCTCTGATGGTTTCCATTCCCAGGGCCAAGTTATGTCCTTATACCTTTGCAGGGGACATCTCTCTTGAGCAGCTCTGAAGTCTGTGGCAACAATTTTGTGTGGTACAAGTTGTGCACAGAGAGGGAAGGAAGGTAGTTCATGTGCAAGGAAGCTGGCTCATAAGGCATCAGGGCCACTTCATCAACCCAAGCAGCCAAATGAGTCACGTCTTACGGGTCCCCAGCTTGCCTGAGGGGCAGGAGAATGAACCGAACAGGCAGAGGGTGGGGAAGGGAGGTCAGAGGACTGATTACATGCCACCTAGTTCCGTTTCCAGCCTTCATTTCTCTAATTCTTTCCCTCATGGGGGCATGCCAGGAATGTGGGTTGTGGGAAAAGCTTTCAAAAACACGCCAGGGGATAAAAATGCATTTGTGTTGAAAGCTTCCCTACCGGCAAAGAGAAAATGCATAGAAGACTCATGGCTTCCCATCTCCTGGACTTTTGGGATCCCTGAGCTTTACCCAGACTTGCTGGATGAGAAATTATTAGCTTAATGGGAAAAAGATCTTCCAAAGAACTCTCCACAAAGAATCAGCTTCATGAGGTCTTATGCTCCACCTGCATCTTGCATCAAAAGTTCAACAACTTTACACTATCGTTAAGGAAGATGGCATTCCCCTCATCTTGCACATGGGGAAATTGAGGCACAGATACCCAAGTTCATGTCAAAAAAACCCTCTTCTTGTTTAGATTCTCATCTTAAAGATCCCATGGATGTATTTAAAAAAAAAAAAAAATCCAGCTTTGCAAACCTGTCCTAGCTAAAAGGAAGCTGGGCTCCCCTGGCTAATGCATCTTGAGTATCAGAGGTGCTGATCTCTCACCACACCATCTACTATCAGTAGGAGGTACTGAGGCATTCAGTGCCTCTGAAAAAAATTAGCCCTTGGGTTGGTCCAATTAAGTCCGAAAACCAGAGGCATTCAAAATGAACGGACGCCTTCCAACACTGGAAGCCAGGGGACTTCCGAGATGCCCCAAGCCCAACTCCCCTGACTTCAAGGGGACCATTTCCCACAACAAAGGCAGCGTGAGGCCAGCTGGCTGGAACTCGAACAAGCAAAAAAGAAATGCAGCATTGCGCCATACACAAAAGGTCCGCGGGGACCTCCCTCCATTGAGCTCCGAGCAGCAATCCCAGATTCAACCCCACAGGACAGCAAGGGTGTGCAGCGAGAGTGACTGCCGAGTCCCGGCGCGCAGTGGTCCATCCCGCACAGGGAGAACAAGGCTGCTGGCACCAGGCAACTCCCTTTGAGTGCATTTCTCACGGGCTCCAGCGCTGAGCCCAGGCGGGTTGGACAACTCTGAGGACTTGCAGGAATCCTTCAGACAAGCAGAAACTGTCTGAGTCACATGCACGAGGCACGATGCCAAGGGTGGCTCATCCACTGGGGGAAAAAGGAAAAGAAAAAAAAAAAAGAAAGAGAAAGAAATGCTAAGGGAGAAATAGCAAGTTTTGAAAAGCCACAAGAATTAACAGCTCATGGTCTGGAAAGAGGGAGAGCAAAAATAAAAAGGACTGTTCTCCCGTGCTCACGTCACTAAGCCAAGTACCCTTCATCCACGCTGGGAAGCAGCAAGCCACCTTACCACCCATCAGCTTTGAGAAGGTCTGAAGGGGTGACCCACCCTGCATCTAAGGCCATGGCTGAGGTCTGCAGAGGAAGGGGTTGTCAAGTCAAAACTATCTGTTGCTCCAAAATCAGCTTGAACAAACTCCCTTTGATGGCCCTGCAAAATGAAATGATAAAAACCAAACCAGATGGAAATTGGAAAGAAAAGCTGCCAAAAAAAAGGGAATCCAAATCCCAAAATGACTGACTCAGTGCGGGAACTGCAGGCATCTGAAGGAGACCTAAGAAAAGACCAGGCCCACACAACCAACTCTCCCTGTTCCTCTCCTCCTCCCCGCTTACAGAGGGAAGGGCACCAGAAATGTATGAACCCATGGACCTTCAGAGTTAGTCACAGGGAGCCTGACCTGCAACCACCACAGGAGCTCCAAGGACAGCCAAAGTGCAGACGTCCCAACTCCACTCTCACCAGCACGAGGAGCGCTAAATTACTTTTTCCCAGTGAGGAGCTACAGCCACAGCCTTGTTTAGAGTTCCCACCAGGTGAAGGGGCTTTCAAAGCCAGCACCTGAGCCTGCCGGGTCACGGCACTGACCAGAGATGTTTCATCGCTGCATGGTACTGCAGGGAACGGGGCTGCAGCTGCTTTGACCAGCTGGGACACTCTGTCTCCCTTTCCAGCACTATACTGGGTACTAAGGGGCGCCCCGTGCGTTTGAGGACACCTTGTTTTGCCAACCAGTCCCATGGGCATCCTGTCCTTCCTCTGGACTGATCCCGTGAGCCTCTGCTCCTGTTTCTGACACATCCCACATAGCCAGTAGTACGTAAGCCCTCACTTGACCACAGTGGATGTTTACTTTTTGTTCCCAGCAGTCATGCTACGCTGTTTGTTCTCCCTGGCTCTCTTTCCCTTCCCTCCAGTTTATGCCTCTTTCTGCTGTCCTTATTTTCCCCACCAAACACGTCTCTCTGGCTGCCCCCTGGTTTCTTCGTGCTGCTGCCCTCGAGAGCCCCCCAGCAGCGAAGCAGACACCCGTCTTCAATTTCAGCCAGATTCCTGGATGGAGAAGGCTTGCTCCCGAGAGGGTAAAAGGGTATTACAAACTAAATGCTTCGAACACGACTCACACCAGACAAATCTTATCATATCCCAGGACGGATAGCCCCAAACACCTTGCCATTCACGATGCAACAAACAGACTTGCCAAGCCAGGAGATCTGATTAGAACAATGAGAGGAGGGCGGTCGGCTGCAACTGCCAGGCAAGTTCCCATCAGCACGCAGAAAGCTTATCTCTTCTGTCAAGATGGGACACGCATCAACGTCTGCTGCACAACAGCAGGGAAAAGCTAGTGGAGACCTGCTCTCTGGTCCTGAACATGCACGTAGCACTCCTTACAACACCGTCCCTGAGGAACATCTCTATTACTCACTCGGTCTCAATAGGAAAGGGGTGGGAATCTTTCCTGAACAGCTCCAGCAGAGACGCAGCTCCCCAGGGACCTGGCTCTGGATGAGCTGGAGTGCCTAGTGCCTGCTTTGGACACCAGCAAGCAGCTGGCTGGCTGCAGGAGCTGTGGACAGCTTGAGGAGGGCTGGAGGGAAGAGGTCTCATAGCCCACCGGTCAAGCCATGCTGCGACACTGTTGCTCATAACCCCCCTGGCTCCCAGCACACATCATCCTCCTGAAATTCAGCCAGAGCGCTGCCACGGGCAGGCGAGCTACTCAAGATGCAAAGCTGTTCTGTGCAAGGAGGGAGGTGGAAAGAGAAGCAGCCTCTGCCAGGAGCATCTCCTCCTTCTGCACAGAGGAGGGGGACTTGGGCTGCAGATCGGGGATGGCAAAGGTGCGACGTGGTTGCGGTGAGACCCAGGACGTGGACGCTGCCTTCAAAACACCAGCTGGGCTGAGGGGAACAGCAGCGTGCTGCTCAAACACAGCCCCTCCAGACAGAGACAAGGCAGAGGCCATTCGGATGCACCCAGAGGTGTGCGCCTGATCCTTCTCCTGGCTGGGGGACTCATCTGCCAGCTGCACATTAAATGGGGGATACACGAGCTTTGCCCCCAGTCTGCTACCCAAGCAAGTCCCCAAACCTGATGTAGTTTGGGGTGTGGGAGGGAACAAGACAGAGTTGTGCGTGCATGGGAAGCCCTTGGAAAATTGTGTGCTCCGTTGGCGATGTGAGGGGTTCCTCGTTCTGCCTGCCCAAGGTAGGAGAGCCACAGGGGCAAATTCAACATGTCTGTGCACCCAGGAGCTGGCCCCCACACCCCCATGACCTCATGCATTCGGGCAATGTTTCCTCGTAGCATCTCTCCCATGCCACCAGGCAGGAGGTCGAACACAGCCAATGGTCCAAAGCACGGGGTGTAGGACACTGACTCACAACCCCGCGTTCAGCCGTGCCCAGCAGGCAAGAGCCTTCCCCAGTTTCAGCCTGGCACACACAGTCCCACCCCACACGTTCACCTACAACCTGCTGCGTGACATTTCCCATCTTCGGAGAGAGGAAAATGTGGAAAATTACGGGGTAAGTATGCAGGCTGCAGGGGACTGCGCTTCAAAAGCCTGCCTTCAGAGGGACCTGGGCTTAGAGGGTGTAGCCATTTCGCTCTTGGCCCTGAGAGCAAGGAGCAGGACGAGTTAAACTCTCGGCGACACCAAGGCTCTGTTGGGAACAGTCCTCAGCCCGTCCTGTCCCCCAGCCGTGCCTGGGCGCTGTGGCACTGCTAGCTGGCACAGCCCGAAACCACAGCAGGGAGGGTGCTAACAACCGCATGGCGTCAGCCATCGTCCCAAGGCAGCGCTTGGGCCTCGCCCCACTCCTGTTGCATTTACTGAGACAGACAAATCCACAGGGACCAGCAAGGAGCCCAGGGAAAGGCCAGGTCCGCCTTTTGGGAAATCTGCCTAGGCAGACTCTGCATCTCCCTCCTCCTCCTGGGTCGCAGTTTTCTTTTTATTCCTAACCCCACGTCCACCATGCCCCGGCACCGGGTTCACTCCGCCCTGCTGCTCCTCGCCGCCGCCAAAAGCGGGGCTGAAGCCGGCTGCGGTGCCAAGCGGCAGAGGCCGAGCAGCCCGGCTGGAGGGAGAGTGCCGCCAGACTTGCCTCCTCCTGCCTTTTCGCAGCCCGGACTTAAGCCAGCGCTGAAGTTTCCTAGGGAACCTGAGGCAGCTGCAGCCAAAGCAGGACTGGCTGGCAACGGGGGATTTTCAAAGCCCGGTACAAAAAGCATCTATTCAAGCTCACCAGCTGCCAAACCTGAGCCAGCTACACAACCGAGAGCACGTGCATTCAGCGCCAGGGCACCCCGCAGCGGGAATGCCTCCTCCTTGTGCGGCGCTGTAAAAGAGAGGCTGCACACGGCTGCGCCTCTGAGCTCCCTCCCCGGGCTGCTGCTACGCTAAACATCCCCGGCAAACGCTTCACTAAGTCACACTTTGTTGTCGCCGCAATGCAGGGATGTATTCATCACCCAGGCCTGGGGATTTGCCGCAGCTGGGCTGCCTGATTTGCTCCAGGATGCCTAGTTTAGTGTCGCCGATCTCTGCTCAGATCATGTTTGGATGCCCGTGAAAAATGCCTTTGCAATAGGATTTTTCTCCTTCTCCCTCCCGCTGTTCTTTAGAGCCAAACTGTATCTCAGCAAAATCCAGGCTCTTGTTTAAGAGCATATTCCCCCAATACTTGTGCTTTCTAATGACGCCGCTTCCATCTGTGAGCGATAACACAGCAAGTCAGGGGTACAGCGAGAACAGGTGAATCTCTTCACCTTTTCAAGCACCTCTCTCTCAACACTTGAATCCCAAGCGCACCGCATCAGTAGCGGATCTATTCCAGTCTGGAGCTGATCTCACCAGCAGTGCAGCAAATTACTTCATCCAGGCTCCCCCTTGCAGGCTCGGGGCCTTTGATGCTCACTTCAGCCCCATAAATTTAAGCAGCTCACTCTAACCTGGCAGGTCTTCCTCTCCCCATTCTGTGTTTGGCTCACCCAGATACATAACCTATCAGCCCCCAAGCCACAGCTATGACTAGGGCTTCTGTCCTGTCGGTTTGCTTTCATCTTTGCCTGCTGCCCATACTGTTCCTCTGCAGCAGGAGCGTTCCCATGTTCTCAGAGCATCCCCTGGCTGTCCCAGACTCTCTTGGGAAGAGGCTATTGACAACACCAAATCCAGCTGAGCCTTCCCCAAGGGGCAATGAGGCACTGCCACCCCCCTATGCTGGCCAGGAGGGCACTGACGCCCCCTCGATCAAGGGATCAAGACACCTCCTGAGTTGCCCACTCTGGAAGGAGGGCTCGAACACAAGGAGGCAGCAAGCTGCACAGCTCACCTCTAACTCCAGTATTTGCTTCTCTCGCTTGCTTGTCTTGCGGAGCCAGTTGCTCTAATGACAGAACCAATGTGGAAAGGAAATTTAGTGTACAGAGGTCAACGCAATTCCCCAAAGGAAGCAAGTGCAATTATCCCCATGCTAACAACTAGGGAAACTGAGGCAGCGAGCATAGATATGCATTTCCCTGAGTCTTGCTCCGAGAGATATTTAATTGGAGAGCTCTAGCCAGCAGGTTTTCTGATCCCTTATCCAGCATCCTGTTTCCTCATTCTGCTCCTGTAGTTGTAGAAAGATGCCTTTGATCACCGGGGACAGGTCTTCCTACAGCAAAAAGGGAAATGCTGAAAGAAATAGAAGGGAGCAATCCTGGTGGATGACTGCATACCACAAGAAAGTGCTGCATATGAAAGGGAAGGAGACATTTCCTATTAGATTAAAGGAGCTAAAACCTGCTCTCCCTCTAGAGAAGTATGCAACTCTATACTTGCCTCTCTAATTGCAACCCTCCGCTGGGAAAGGTGCTTAGAAGTATTGCAAAAGGAAGGAGATTAGCCAAGGTCAGGGAAGAGCACGGCTGCAAATCCAAGAGGATTGCGTAAGAGGTGCATGGTCCGAGGTGATGTCAGGAGAGGTGCTGCCAGCCCCATTCCAAGAGAAAGTAGCAGAGGTAAAACTGAGCCAAAAACCCAGGAACTGGCTGCTGCAGTCAGCCGGAGCAGGAAAACAAGTAAAGGGAACAAAAGACCACAGTACAGAGCTTCAGGAAAGTGAAAGGTCTCCGGCAGAATGCCTTGCCAAAGAAAGAGGAATATGACAGGGGAAAGGGAACCTCACATCACGGGCCAGAGCCGACAATCCAGCAGGAAGCACACAAAAGCTCTTGCTGCCACACACAAGCGCATCTCAAAAACATCGCAGGGTTCACATAAACACACAAGGCAGAGAAACCAAACAAATGTCGGGACAGAGCGAGGGCGACGGGGCGGTTTTGGCTAGCAGAAGAGGACCTGGTGGGTGGAAAAACCCTCTCCCAGGCAACCCCGCCACTCCTGCAAGGCCGCCTTCCCTTCCCCACGGAGGGGGACTTCGCCTGTTTTGTGATCCACCACGACAGCACAGGCAGCAAGAGCGTTTGCCGAGCCCAGGTTGATCAGGCAGGAGCTCTCCTGCCTACTGCTGCCCTCTGCGGGACAGCCTGCCGCAGGGCCTGCCAAACCCGGGGTCCCGCGCCCCTCTGCCAGCACAAGCTTTCCTTTCGCCCACACGCCAGCTACCCAGGCCTCCGGCTTGCACGTAATCACTTTCCTCTGCAACTGGCTACGAGCTAATTATAGTTCCAGGACTTTCATTCTGGAGCAGTGTTAATTACAACATGGAGCATCTCACTCCCTACAAACCCAGTTTGGGATGCCAGCTGTCGGTAAAAATAAACCGAGAGACAGAAGAAAGTTTTATTTCCTCACACATCATCTAACCACTGTTACAGGGGGGCAAAATTCAGGCTCAGATCTCTTTTTTTTGTTGCACTTAAGGTCCTTGTTATACGGAGAGCAGATGTAACCAAAGGGGAAAGAGACTCCTAAATCTATGAGAAATAACAGCAAGGTTTGAAAGGCCGCTGCAGACATGGCTGTTACGCATGAGTTCTCTCGCCATTGTTTGCAACCAGCTGAAAAGAAGTGCAGCCTTCCATTCATCCTAGACTTGCCAACCACTGGGTGTTGCAAAAGAGAGGAAAACAAACAACCTCCAGACTCAGACAGATCGAAACCGGAGCAAAAGGGTGCTGTGAAGCACCGGGCTGAAAAACCACTCCTTCAGAGGCATCGCTTTGTGGGTTGGAGAGAAGAGATGCATGCCTTCTACGCAGGTCGTACATGACCTAGAAGAGCAGTATCTAGGCCTCGGTCTCCTAAACATGACTTAAGGATTCTCAGAAAAATCAAAGAGGTAATAGTGACAGGCAAGGCTGACTCATAAGATTAAAATAACTCATGTAAAACGTGCCTGAACACAGCAGAGGGAAGGATATGGCAATTTTCTATGAAAGGCACTTAAAAAAGGCTTTGTGATGCAAGGCAGTAACAGTTAAAAAAAGAACTACATTCAAGTGCCAAAAAGTACCTTTTAATGACCAAAAAATCCCCCCAAAAACAATGGCTATCCATAAGGAAAAGACATTAGGTGCGACATCAGGGCACTTCCCTCGCCTGCCATCTGCAGGATTAGCACTGTAAATGAGTAACCCAACACAGGGCCGCTCTGACTCAGACGTCTGTCTCCAGGATTATACGCTTTAAGGCTGAATAACTTACGCCCTTATCGCGGAAACTCCTCCGGCAAGGCTGGCCCCAGCGGCCTGTGCTTTTGAGCGGCCATCCCTGATGAGGTGCACTGGGGACTCTTCAAACAGGTGGAGGCCTACGCTCCCTAAAGGTCATCGAGTTGGCATCTTTCACCGGCATTATTTAAAAAGAAGGCGGGGGGGGGAGCAAACAACAAAAGCAATAAATCACCAGAGGGGACACAGGCACACTGTTCCTTCCAAGACCCACTGGAGCAGAGAGAAAAACAAGCGGTATTAAGTGTCACAGCTAGGGCTGGCCTGGATTACCGGAGCCGCAAGGAGAAAGAGGACAAACGGGAGTTTGTACTCATTGAGCTCTTAGTTATTTCCAGGCCTTCACAACCTCCCCCCCCACCGCCCCCAGCCAGGCGGGAGAAGGCCGGGCCGGGCCTCGCCAGGGGAGGACGGGCGGCTATTTAAAGATGACTCCCACCGGGGCGCGGCACGTCGCTTACTAACGTTAATAATGTCTGATAAGCCACCGCCCGCCCCCCGAGAGGCCGCCCCCACAGCCGCGAAGGCCCGAAG
>VYZM01003373.1:419646-442296 GCA_013398915.1 Dromas ardeola
TGTGCGCTGGGGGCAGGGAGGTGGCGGCGGGAGAGTTTGTGCACGAGTGGACACGAGCGGGTTTTTACCTTCCACGCCGTCGTCCGCCGATGGTGGGGTTGGCAGGCAGGTAGTGGGAGCAATATTGCCCCTCACCGCCACAGGGTGAGAGCCTGGGGAGACTTTCTCACCGCCCCCTTCTCCCACCCACAGACAAAGCGACAAACCCCCTGAACAAGGACCTGGACTGGGATGGTATCAATGCTTTCTGTGAGCAGCTCAATAAGGAGCTAGAGGGGTAAGTGCTTTTTCCTTCCCCCAGGCTGCTCTGGGTCACGGGCCTGGGTTATGATTCCCTAGTAGGATTCAGTGGGGTTGTCCTGAGAGCTGAATAGGCACGAAGGCCCTCAAAGCAGGGGTGGGTGGGGTGTCCTTGTCCACTAACAGAAGGTTCCCACGGGGTTTTAGTGTCTTATCAGTGCCTTAAACTTGCAACATGCTTTTCAACCCTGGATTCCCAGCTGAAACACTGGTACCAGGCTTTTCATCAATAACCAGACACTTTTTTTTTTTGCCTCGCTCCTTCCAGTCCTCCACTTGCTACCCGACTTCTTGCCCACAAGATCCAGTCTCCACAGGAATGGGAAGCTATCCAGGCCCTCACGGTAAGGGCATCTGCAGGCTGGTAGAGCTAGATGGAGGGACAGTGTGTTGGGTTGTTCCAGTTTGACTGGAGGAGCATGGGAAGCTTTGAACTCCCTCTAAGAAAGCCCCGGAGCACCTGAGGTTGGGAGAGCGGCTGAAGGTAGTTTCACAAGAGAGGAGGGGTGACTGTTAGGAAAGGTCTTGTTCTTGTGCAGGATCATAGCCTATTGAAGTCAATGGAAAGCTTTTTTTCCCCCTTAGTGTTGTTGTGGATCTATGCTGTGAAATCCTGGTATTTGTGAACTCTAAGGTTATCCTCTCCCATGGACTGTTGTTGTTTCCTCCAAAGAGGAAAATCTTCCTGCTTCCCTTTGGAAGGGTGATTGGCCACCTGGGAGGGAAAGCACACACCCCTGTGCTGCTGTGAGGATAGCTACAGGCTCCGTGCCTGGCGAGGCGGGAGCAGAAGGGAGCTGGCTCTTGAACCTGCTGCTGACCCTGTGCTGGGGGTCACCCGGCCCCTCTCCCCAGGTGCTGGAGTCCTGCATGAAGAGCTGCGGCAAACGCTTCCACGATGAGGTGGGCAAGTTCCGCTTCCTCAATGAACTCATCAAAGTGGTGTCACCCAAGGTGGGTCTAAGGGCATCGTGCTGGAGGGGACTGGAGCCTGATGGCAGGAGGGCTTTGGGAAGAAGTAGTGGCTAAGCAAAAAGGTCAAATGCCCACTGGGATGTGGGGGAAACAGGACAGTGCTAGTAGAAGATTTAGTCCCCGTTCCCTGGTGAGTTTTCCAGCGGGAAGGTGAGCTTTCACCTGTCTGCTCCTGGCTGATTCTTGATGCAGGAAGCTGAGGGCCAGCTAGACATGATGCAACCAGTGCTTGTGAGACTACTGAGCTCATCTGCGTGCCTGGAGTCACCTTCCCTGCATCTCTGTTGGGCCCTGTCTGTACTGCATGTGCTCAGGAACCTCCGTCAGCTTTGACATCGTGAGCATGTCTCTCATGGGTGTCCCAACTTGGTTGAGACACTCTCAGAGGGCAAGCCCAGGCCTGGTCAGTGGTGCTGTTGTGAGTCCACCTGAAGCACCAAGTCATTACCTGCTCCTCTGCTGTTCCTGCAGCAGAACAAGCTGTGTGTGCTGTCCTGTTCAGTCAAGGCAATTAACACCAGCAAGTATGGAGTTAAAGGAACTTAAAGTAAATATGACTAAGGAAAACCTTAATCTGCCAGTCACAGCTTGTGATCTATGATGATGAATAGCCAGGGACAGTGACAGCAGCACCCTAAAGTCCTCTTGCTGGGCACTCTAGAGAAAGTCCTCTACCTTAAGCCATTGGCCCCTGGTGGCATCTCGCTGTTTCTACTACCAGCGCCCCCAGCAGACCCACAGGAGAAGGCTGAAGGCTGATTGTATTGCAGGGGGAGAGCAATAAGATTTGGACATTTCACCATTGCTGCTGTGTCTGGGGCTCACCCAGCTGTAAAGGGTTCTGGGCACTTGTGCTGGGGAGTGCCTCTGAGAGAGAGGGCTGGGCCCTGCCCCAGGGACTGTTACCCGCAGCCCTTCCCCTCCCAGCCCTGCTGCCTGCTCGTTCCTGAAGGGCTGCCTTGCCGTCAGCTTCTGTAAGCAGTACCCTTTCCTTCATAAGGTGACAGAGGCCCTCCTGAGCCTTCCCACCTGTCCCTGCACGTCGTTGAGGGGCTGCTGGTGCACCAGTTCTCCTACCTCTTGTATTTCCTGTGGTGGAAACCAAGCAGAGCATAGGACGTGTTGCAAGGGCCTCGTGAGCTTTCCTACTTGCTTCCTCTTTCCTCCTCCTTGTGCCGTTGGGAACAGTCTCACTTCTCCTGGGGGAGGGGAGAAGAATAGGCCAGGCTTGCAGCAGCTCAGATCAGCTTCAAGCCACCTCTTCTCTCTTCCTCTAGTATCTTGGCAGTCGGACACCAGAAAAAGTGAAGTCAAAGATCCTGGAGCTGATGTACAGCTGGACATTAGGGCTGCCTCACGAGGTGAAGATCTCAGAGGCCTACCAGATGCTGAAGAAACAAGGTGAGAGACAGTGCTCTAGAAGGAGAAGGTGGACAGATGGTTTGCCTTCCCTCCTTTTTCGTCTGGGCAGAATCTGAAACAGACTCTCCCTTTCCTGCACCCAGACCCAGTACATCCATCAGTCTGCCTGATTCAGCAGCAGGAGCAGGCAAAGGACCGTGTGCCTTGGGGCTCCGAGCTGGGCGGAGGGGGTTGCTGGTGGTCTGAGGAATTTGGCAGGTTGGAGGGGACATCTGCTTGCTCCTGCAGGAGATGGGGCACCAGAAGGGGCTGGGGCTGGAGGGCTGCGAGTGCTTTGGCAGTTAATGCTGGATTTTTCTAAGGTAGGGTATTAATGGAGAGTGGGGGGCAATTCTTGCATGAAAACACAATCCAGGATCATGAGTAGTGGGAGCAGACCCAAACACGCTTAGTCCCAGCTGAGTTTGGTGGTCTGTTAGGGAAGAAATGACGTAGGTGGCAGTGCCATCCCCAGTGGGTGAGGCTTCCTGACTTCTCCATTGGTCTCCACTGCAGGGATCGTGAAATGTGACCCAAAACTGCCTGACGACACTCCTTTTCCACCTCCTCCCCCTCGGCCCAAGAACATCATCTTTGATGATGAAGAGAAATCCAAGGTAAGGTCTCTGTGCAAGGAGAGGAACAGGAGGCAACATCTTCCCTGCTCCAGGATCTCCTGTCCTGCTGGGGCGGAGATCCAGAAAGAGTCAAACCCCCTGCTCCACATGTTGTGCTTCAGAAAATGCATCACAGGAAAGATGAGGGCCTGCTCCAAAATCATGAAAAAGGAAACAGCCAGAGGTGGGGAATGTGGGGTCTGTTTGACCTTTGGAGCTCTTAGCTGCAGGATGGTGCAAAGGGTGAAGCGCTGACATTAGCCCAGCAGGTTCTGGGAGGTTTGCTGCTGTGCGGTCTCCAGGCTTCTGAGTTATCTGGCCAGGAGGCTTAAATCCCAGCCCCAGATCCTGCTGCTGTTATCCCTTCCCCGCCCCCAGCACTGCAATTTGCTTATTGCCCAACTACTTATACCCTCCTGGACCCATCCTGTATTGTCTTTCCATCAGAATTGTGTCACCATTCAGGCAAACCTCTGCCTTATCTGTGCTCATACATTTAAGCAAGTATTAGGCTCCTCTGGGTCTGCTTCTGCAGCAGAAGTTTGCTGCAGGGGTCACAGTGTGCAAATGAGGATTTGTAGGTGGCCAGTGGGACTGTTCGCTGACTACAGAAGGAAAAAGTGGGAGCTCTCCCTCTTCACCAATTTCACTGGCAAAGAGGCATATGAAGAGGTCTGAGTAGGAGTCCATTACAATCACGTGGCAATTGCTGCGTTAAACTAGGCTTTCTCTCTTTCTCAGTACTAGTCCTGCTGTTCTCCGGGGCCTCCATGGTGCATAATGGGCCAGCAGGAGCAGGTTTTGGATGCCGGGGTTCTTCAGGGAAAGGCCTGTCTTACATAACCAGAACCACAAGGGGAAAAGGAAGACCAGTTGTATTTCTTCCTGGTCTCTGATAGCCCATGAGCTCTCGTGGCTGGGCTTTCAAACAGCTGGCTTTGTCCGCTGCCTCTACGAGATACGGGTTTGGGGCAGGGGTAACTCCACTGGCTCTAGTGTTGCAAGAGTGACTCTGGCTTTGGCTGAAGAGATACCTTCTCTTTTGCAGATACTGGCTCGTCTTCTGAAAAGTTCCCATCCTGAGGACCTCCGGGCTGCCAACAAGCTCATCAAGGAGATGGTTCAGGAGGTGAGACTGGGAAGAAGGGGAGCTGGGGGATCATGGTCTGGGTGGCAGTGGTTGGCACCAAGAAAGCAGTGGCTCTCTGTCCTCATGCAGAGGAGCTTCTGCCAAAAATTTTGTGGTAGCAGCTGCTAAAGAGTCCTTGTGTGATTTCTGACATCGCTTGGCTACCCGGAGAAATGGCTCTGGGTGCTTTTGGTGGCCCAGGCCCTGCTGCGGCACTAGATCTGCTGCAATGCCACTCATGTCTGGCAGGTGCTGCCCCAGAGATGATCTGGAGTTTTCCACTGAAGTGGGAGCTCTTTTGAGGGCAGCGTTGCTGTGCCTCAGTCCAGGGAGTTGGTGTGTTGGCTGGCCCAGCCTTCGTCCTCTCCAAGTTGCAGAAAAGAGCAAGGACATCCTTCCCCATGTGCTTCCCCTCCAGGACCAGAAGCGCATGGAGAAGATCTCCAAGAGGGTGAATGCTATCGAGGAGGTGAACAACAATGTGAAGCTGCTGACAGAGATGGTGACAAACTACAGCAAGGGGGAGACAACGGAGAGCAATGAGGACCTAATGAAGGTGAGGAAAGGCCATCCCAGCATCCTTCCTGAGCTTGGCAGATGGGTGACCCTTATCCCCTCAAATTCCTCCTGCCCGTTCTGCACCTCCAGCTGAGCATCCTGCTGCTCGCCTCAGCACCCCTTTCTCCTCTCCCTCAGGAGCTGTATCAGCGCTGTGAGCGCATGAGGCCCATGCTTTTCCGGCTCGCCAGTGACACAGAAGACAATGATGAAGCTCTGGGTAAGCACATCTGTCCTTTCTCATTCTATCCCCTTCTGCCTCCATCTTCTTTCAGGGATTCTGTGCTTGGGCTGATCATGGCATGGCATCTATCGTCAGCAGCCACGCTGTTTGGGGTGGCTGCTCGCTGTAGATTATTTGTCTATGGCTTGGCACTAAGTGGGGACACATGGCAGCAATCAGGAGTGTTACAGGCTTCCTCCAGTTCACTGTAGGAGCAACACTTGTGCTTGTCCTGCTGAGACTGCCATGGAGGTGTCGATGTACACTCATGCACTTTGCAACAATAATTGCAAAAATGCCATCTGCAGTGGGCTGCTCTCAGCTCCTTGGGCCTTGCTTTGAGAGAATAGACAGAGTTGGGATATCAAAGTCACTCCCTTTGTTTCTTTACGATTTTCAAGCTTAACTCCCACCTGTTCCATTTCAGCGGAGATCCTGCAAGCCAATGACAATCTGACACAGGTGATCAATCTCTACAAGCAGCTTGTGCGGGGAGAAGAGATCAATGGGGAGACGATGGCCGGTCCCCTTCGAGGTGAGGAGACTTGGGGAATGGTGACAGGAAGGTCAAGCAGAGGGACCCTGTTGCTGGTTTCCAACAATGTAAGAGAAGATCGAGAGAAGTGGAAAGGTGAAACCTGCAGGAGGTCAGAGTAGGGCTGGTGAGATGCGGAAATGGCTTGTGGAAATGACTGATGCATGAAGAGAGGGAATTGGAAGGAAGAGCAGAGGGGGAATTCCCACTCCCAGGTGTGAGGAAGGATGGGAACTGGCATCAGTACATTGGATAAGGACTGGATAAAGTTTCTGTCTTTCAGCTTGTTCCTTCTTTGCAGGCAGCACCTCAGCCCTTCTGGATCTGTCGGGCCTGGATCTTCCAGCAACAGGCCCTTCCTACCCGGCGTTGCCCACCCTTTCAGGTGGCTCAGCAGTCCCCGTGCCTGACCAAGCTGGCTCTGTCTCCTTACTGGATGATGAACTCATGTCTTTAGGTGAGACGGCCAGAGCAAAAGCTCGCTATTCTCTCCTTGACTCTGGACGGTCTGCGTAGATGGTTCTCCTTGTAGCAGGAGCACAAATGAGGAAGAGCTCTGGGAGACGTGAATAATGAAAGACCAAGAGGTAGCCTTCACTTAGTGTGAGGGAGAAGGAGGGAAAGACCCTGCTATGTCTCTGAACTTCAGTCCCGTGGTGTTTTCCTGGCTAGTCAGAGAGAGCCTGCAGGGATGTGTCCTCTGGTTTGCTCTGGGAAAACTGACCCAGCAGGTAAATCAAGAGTGATGCAATGGCCATCCCCAGATGGGATCACAAGGGTGGGTCACCCCCTAGCTCCTTATGTTTACTCCTTGCAGTTGAAGTCAAAAGCATCAACAAATGCATGGGACTTCCAGAAGTGTTCACATGGAAGTCTTGTGAGGTGCCAGTCCTAGGAGGGTCTAGAATCGTGCTTTTTCCAACAAAGTGTCTGTTTCCTGAGATAGGCGCTTTGAGTGCAACAGCACGAAGTAGACAACGTGGTCAGTGGGGCTTGTCAGCCCAGTAGTATTCACTTCTCTGCCAATTGCAGTGTGAACTACATGGTAAAGGAGGATCTCTGGGCACAAAAAAACACTGTTGCCCTCCCAGCTCTCCCCTATGCAAGGATGGGGGCCAGAGATGGAGACCACGTTGGTGGTTCTACCCTGCTGCTTCCGTGTCTTATTCACGCCTCGTTTAATGTTCTTACCCACTTGGAAGCTAAGCTTCATGTTTGCTTTTATCCCTGGCAGGCCTGAATGACCCAGCACCACATCCTGCCCAGGCTGGTGACAACGGTGGCTGGAACAGCTTCCAGGTAACGTGCAGGGAGCTGGGGCAGAAGGTGGGGATGGTGGTGGAAGCAACAAATGGAGTATGCAGGGAAACATCCCAGGTGTGATGGCTGCTGCTGATACGCAACCCTACTTGAGGGGGCTTTCCTGTGCGCTCTTTCTACAGTCATCAGATAGCAACGAGCTCAGCATCACCCCTATCATGGCAACGCCACCAGTCAAAGCAGATGCTGGGGCATCCTCCCCCAAACCTCCTCCTTTCACCAGTGGCCTGGATGACCTGGACCTCCTGGGCAAGACTCTGCTGCAACAGTCTCTGCCTCCAGAGTCCCAACAAGTGCGATGGTAAGCAGGGGAAGATCAATCTTGCATATCTCCCCATCCTTTCCTTTTCTGGGGTGCTGGACATGACATTTCAGTACCTCATTCCACTCCTGGCTCTCTCTCGCTACAGGGAGAAGCAGCAGCCACCCCCCCGGCTCACCCTGAGGGATCTCCAGAACAGGAGCAACTCTGGCACCACAGCCCACAATCCCAGCGCTCTGCCTGTGCTCCAGAGTGTTTCCCCTAACCCCACGCTGCCCCTGACCTCAGAGCTCCCTGCCCCTCCTACGCTTCCAAAAGCTGCCACCACGCCAGCAGGAAGCACTGCAGTCCCACCATGGCCTCCTGCCACTGCGCTGCCCCAGGAGATCTCGCTGGCCAACATCACTGTGCCTCTGGAGTCAATCAAACCCAGTGAGCCAGGGCGAAAGAGGGGGGCAAGTTTGGGGGGGAACAAACCATGTGCACGTGGAAGGGAAGAATGTGAGGAAACATCTTGCTTGTTGGATTTTGTCAAGGTTGAGGAGGAGTAGTATCTCTTGTCACTTCTGTAGAGTTTGGGTGATGGGGAAAGGTTGCTGCAGGGCCACCTCCCTCCTGGCTGACTGTCCCTGCTTTTCCCACAGGCAGCATCCTCCCTGTGACAGTGTATGATCAGCATGGCTTCCGTGTCCTCTTCCACTTCGCTAAGGATGCCCTGCCTGAGAGGCCTGACGTGCTTGTGGTGGTGATTTCTATGCTTAGCACGGCCCCGCAGCCCATCCGCAACATCGTCTTTCAGTCTGCCGTCCCCAAGGTAAGGTGGCTGCTGGGGCTGAGGTCCCCAGGCTGGGCTGAAACGTGATTTTCCCTTTGCAGGAAAGTCAGGGTGGGTGGAGAGAACTGTGGGACTGAGAGCAAGTTGTGTTGCCTTCAGATTAGCAGGAACCAGCACAATGGTTTTCTCTTTGACTAGATAGTGGAAGCTCCCCAAGTAAGGGAGCAGGGCGTCTGGCTGCCAAGTCCCCCTCAGGAATGTAGGATGCTCTTCTCTCTCCCTAGGTGATGAAGGTGAAGCTACAGCCTCCCTCAGGCACGGAGCTGCCAGCGTTCAACCCCATTGTCCACCCCAGTGCCATCACACAAGTCCTGCTGCTCGCTAACCCACAGAAGGTAACAGCACCGACCCTGGGGCGTGAACAGGCTGGTCTTGCTGCCTGGGCAAAGCCTGGTTACTCTGTCCCTCTTCCTTCTGCTCTCTGCAGCTTCCTAGAGACCTGAATGGTTTGTGCCTCGTGACTTACTTTCCCCCCTTTCTGACTGCTTATCCTTTCTCCCCTGTCTCCAGGAGAAAGTGAGGCTACGGTACAAGCTGACCTTCACCATGGGAGAGCAAACCTACAATGAAATGGGGGATGTGGACCAGTTTCCCCCGCCAGAGTCCTGGGGAAACCTCTAGGGCTGCCACACGTTGCAGGCACTACACTTGCAGAGTCCTTGGGAAGCCAGCCCTGCGGGGCTGGAGCATCCCGAGGAGATGGGGAGGGTGGGTGGNCTCTATTCCCCAGATGGCCGGGTGAGGGCCAGAGGGAGCGTGCCTTGAGGAGGAGAGCAGAGACGCCAGGAGATGTTCATCCCACAAGACTAGGAGTGGAGTGAAAAGCTTCGTGTGGGTGAACAGTTGCCTTCCCTGCTCTTCCGAAGGCGTCACTCCCTCCCTAGTCTGTCCAGCTTCTCTTCTAACCCCGCTTTCCCCCTAGGTGCGGTGGGGAACAAGGATGAGGAGCTTAACAGCCTCAGCCTGGGGCAAGGCCTAGCAAAGGAAGATCCTTTTCCTTGTCTGTCCCTGCTGCTCTTCCCAGCCCTTCAGCTGCTTCGTGCTCTGCGGTGCTCCCTCTTGTCCCCCTTGTCCCCTCCTTGGAGCTGGGCCCCGGAGGTTCACTGTCTGGTGGGATCGCACTGGAGCTGGTGCGGAACAAGGCTGGGCAGAGGCTGGGTGTCTTTCCAGCACCAGAGAGCAGGCAGCGGCTCTTGCTTTGGGGGGGGGATCGGAGAGAGATCTTCCCATATTCCCCTCCTGCCAGCAGAGCTGTTGGCGGGAGGTGCGCCCTGGGGTGGGAGCCTGGGGGCTGGGAAGGTCTCTGTGTCTTCCCGTCCAAGCTTCAGCTGGAGCTCCTGAGCACTGAACCCCCGCAGTGAGAGCCCACACTCTCCCCACATGCTTTATCTACTGCAGCGAGCTTTGGGGACTGCTGCCAGACTTTGTCCCACACGCCAGCCCTGAGAGGGGTGTGCTGCGGGGGGCTGAGTCTCCCCGCAGCCTCCTGCCTAACGGGGAGAGGAAGCAGCACATGGTCTTCCTCCCCCTGGCTGGGCTGGAGAGTGTGGTGGGGCAGGGGGCATTTTCAGCTCCTCATTGTCTTCTCGCTGTGGGGTAGGTGATGGTCTGGGAGTCCAGGAGAGACTGCAGCCCAGCCCAGCACCAGGGGGCACCACTAAGCTCTGCACTGGGAGCCCAGCTCTGCACTGTGGGGGTCCGGGGGGGGGGGGTACATCTGTGCCTGGCGCCCCTTCACCCGCAGCCGTGGGCTGGCCTGGCTCCCTGCGGCGGGGAGGGGGCTCGCCCCAGCCGCCTGATCACTGTGACACAAGAGCGGGGATCTGCAGGCACGGAGGAGACCAGGGGGTGGCACATCCCGAGCGATTCCCCATCCCTGTGGCACTTGAGACCACAGGAGCTGCTTCCCCATACCTAAACTGGTTTTAACAGGGCCTGATTTTAAAAGCAGGGGCAAGCTGTGCCCTGTGTTGGCTTGCCAGAGGTAGGAGGAGGACTGTGCGAGATGAAGGTGAGCGGGGTGCCTCATGCTCTCGGCTTGAGGACAGCAAAGGTGAGGTGTCTTGGAGCTGGGCGCAGCGAGTGATAGAGGAGAGGGGGAAGGAAAGTCTTTACGCTGGGGTTCTGCTGTGTCTTACTTCCCTTTCTGGTCTCTTTTCAGGGTTTTGTATGGGTTTTTTCTTTGCAGATCTTGTTTGGTTCTTGACAGACTTGTATATATTTTCAGTGCAAAACTCTGTAAATGGAAGAAAACAAAGAAACAAAAAGATTTAAAAAGAAAACGCCCGGCGCGAAGAATCTGCTGTATTTATGGGAAATAAAGAGTTCTTTCCTGATCTTCTCCTCTGCCTTTTGACCCAAGAAGTGCATGTTCCCCTCACCTTCCTTGACTGTGGAGGAGCTGATTCCACCCTGCGAGGGGTCATTTCCATCTCAAATCCTGTAAATCACCCGTTGGTCACCCAGGGCCTTGCTGAGATGATTTCCCCCCTCCCATGAGCAGGGAGAGGGGATGGTGGAAGTCCCCCAGCTGCTCTCAATTCCCGTTTGAGAGCAGCACAGCCGCTTCCAGGCTGCGAGCTGGCTGCTGCCCGCTTCCCTCCCTCCCCGAGGAGAGGCGGTGGGCAGGGGTCGGTGCCCCACACCCCACGGGGAGCGGGGTTTGGGCTCGCTCCTGTGCCCCGCACGACTGTTTGCAGCTTCACCGCTGCCTGTAGCAGCACCTCTTCCTCTTCCCCGGGGCTGCCTCTCGGAAGTGGCTTCCTGGGGCAGTTTTGGTGCAAGGGTGCAGGGAGGGGGGATCTGCTCCGGCAAGCAGCAGCTCGGGGCCAGGAGCAGGTTTCTGACATGGTGTGGGAAGGAATAGCCGTGGCTCTTCCCAGCCACAGCTTGGCCCCTGCCTGATGCAGCCAGCGAGGGGCTGGGCCAGCTTTTCTGTGTCTTTGCAATAGGCGCTTGAAGCCCTTGTCTGCAACACCCCTTAGGAGCACCCGCAGGGCCTGTGGCTGGGGGATCAGGTCCTTGGCCACAGGTTTAGAGCAACCTGGCGTTCGCGGGAGGGGTGAGAACAGTGCTCACTTGCTCAGCCCAAGCCTAAAAACAGAGGTCCAGCACTGATTTGCTATGCACTCACTGGAGGCTCGCCCCCGCACTAAGAGCCCAGCAGCCCCCAAATTATTGCTCCTCAGGCTTTGGGACACAGGCGGAGTGGCCCTTCTGCCTCTTTTTCCTTTGCTGCTTGTCTCATTTGCCCGCAAACTGACTGCTTCCCGTCTGGGCTCGGGTGCAGGTTCCTTTGCCAGCCACATAACCCGGCCAACGGCAACCTCTGCTCGCTCTTAGTGCAGAAGGAGGAAAGTCCCAGCTGCCGGTAGCCCAAAGATAAGGCAAGGTTTGCATCTCGTAGAGCCAGGAGCAAAGGTGCTGGTGGTGTGGGGGGGATGTTTTCAGACCGAAGGAAAAAAAGCGAGCTGAGCCTTGGTGCAGCTCTGCAGAGAGCAGGCGGCACCCCAGCCTGGGAACCGGGAGTTTGTGGTCCCCGTGCAACCGTGCGCGGGCGCCTGGCCCAGCCGCCCTGCTCGCAGGAGCCCCGCCAGCGGGGAGGAAGGGGGCCACCCCAGGGCACAGGGCAACAGCCCTTCGCCGCAGCTTTGCGGTGGCTCCCGAGAGCCTCGGCGGCGGCAGGGAGGAGGGCACAGAAGGTTTCGCAGGGGTGGCTGCGCTGCTCGCCCCCCCTCCCCCCCCCCCCCCCCGCCCGGCTTTGGGCCCCAACGAAGGGTCGACGTCGCGGGGGTAGAAGAAGTTGGAGCTGCACCTTGAGCACGGAGAAGTGCCCCGGGGGCATTGGAGGAGTTTGGGTGACCAGGTAGGGTACACTCCCACCCAGGAGCGGTGGGGTGTACATCAGGCACCCCGCATGCACCGCACAGCCAGCTGGCATGGCCACGGGCTGTCCCCCGGCGCAGCTGGTGGTGGGCAAGGCAAGGTTGGGGGGCAGAGGGGGGGGAAATCACCCCAGCTGAGACAGAGAGCAAGCAACAGAGCGTGGGCCCTTCGCTCGGGCTCGGCAGCAGCGTGTGCTTGTCCTGCCTTGTTACGTGTTTGCTGTAATAATATTTCCCCTTTAAGGCTGGGCTGAAGTTATTTATACTTGTGGGGTGGTGACAGGAACACAGAGCGGAGTAAGAGCCCCGAACTGCTCTTACCTGATCTGCGGCGGAGGGACAGCCGGAGGAGGAAGGAAGCTCAGAAAAAGAGAGGGAACGAGAGAAGGGAGTCCAAAGGAGGGGAAGAGAAAGCAGGCAGGGCATCCCCAGGGAGGGACGAGGGAGGGGACCAGCGGGGGAGACAGAAAAAGGGGGAACAAGGGAAGGAGGAAGGAGAGGAGTACAGAGGGAGAGGTTCTCGGGGAAAAGCAAGGGGCAGAGCGGCTCTGGGAAGCCGAGGGGCTGCCAGCGTCCGATGCCAAGTGTTGCCAAGGGGTGCTGAGCAGGAACAGCCGAGCGGAGCAGCTCTCGTGGTCTCCTCCCGGCTCTCAAGATGATGAAGAGGCAGTTTAATCGGATGCGGCAGCAGCTGTCCCATCCCAACATCACCAGCCGGTAAGGACTTCTCCGCTACCTGTGCCGGGGGGCTGGGAGGGAGAGGGATGCAGGTCCTGGAGGGCTTGCGCTAGGGCTGGACTGACCTTTTGGAGCCGGTGGGGGAAAGGGGGAAAGAGGGAATGACCTTGGGTTTAGAGCATCTTCGGTGTAAGCCGAGGGGCTGTGGCTCCCCAGTGCCCGTGGGGCAGCGGGAAGGCTGCACTGGTGCTGCTCAATGGGGACATGATCCCCAAGCCCGCCTACCTCTCCCAGAGCCCACAGATGCTGCGTCCACTTGGAAATGGGCCTTCCCGTAGCTTGGCTTCCGCAGGATGTGAGTGCAAGGGAGAGGGACCTTCCAGCCACATGTCCATTGCTGTGCGGTGACCAGGAGGGTGTTAGCAGCTGGGACCTGTCCTCCCCACTGAGCCCGGGGTGCCCCATGGAAGCCAGATGCCCTCCATAGCTCTAGCCAGCCCAGCAGTGCAGGTGTCCCAGGATGCCCTTTGAGGAGAGGACCAGGGATCCTCGGAGGACCCATGGAGGACTTAGAGTTTCATGCAAATCCCTCCAGCCCCATCCTACCTCCACTGCTTCCTTATTTTTCTCTTCGTCTTTCCAAAGCTCTCCCCTTGCAAAACCCAGAACTGAAATTATAGGGTTGGGCCCTCCCTTCCCAGCCCCCTCGCTCCCGTTCTCCTACAGCCACCTCCGCAGGTTCCCCAGTGCTGGGAGGCTGAGCAGGACAAATTGTGTCCCCTGGACCACTGAGGTCCTTCAGCCAGCCCAGCAGACCAGCCACAGCTCCTACATCCTAGTGGCCTCTTGCTCTTCTTGCATTCACTGGAGGGGAGCATGATCCCCCTTCCCATCCCTCTTCTCTCAAGGTGTTTCATCTCCATGTTGCCTCCCTTTCGTTTAATGTCGGGCAGGCAGGAGGTCTCAAGCAGCTCCTGCAGCCCAAGAGCAAGCTCTTCACCCGCTGCAGAGCCTTTCCTCCGTGGGCCACAATCTCACGTGATTTTTCTTGCCTTCAACCAAGCCGCCCCCATTTCCTGCAGCTCCACGGCCTCCTCCCGCGTCGGCTCTGGCGGCTGGTGAAAAGAGAGAAACATGAACTGGGGAAAAAGCAGCAGCAACAGAAGCAGCAGGAAAGCAAACGGGGTTCCTGGGGCGTAGCAATGGCAGCGGGCCGTGAAGCGAGGTTTCCTCTCTGGGAGGCAACAGGGAGGTTTGGTGGTGATGGTGGCTGGTGGGTTTTGAATTTGGTTTTGAGCAGAATTTGCTGCAAAATGAGTTTCCTTTGTCAGATTTGCTCCTAATACCTGCTGCAAAACCGAGCAGAAACCTGTTTTCACGAAGGCATTTCTGGAGGGGCTGGTGTTGGTCTCAGTCCCCAGCTTGACCACAAAGACATCCTTGCTCCGGCACTGGTGGCCACACATCCAGTGGCTACCCTGGCCTGCAAAGATGCATGTCGGGCTCCAACAGCACTGCCCTGGATTCACCTTCAGGGGAGAGGCAGGCGATGGGGGGTGGAAGGTTTCACCAGCAAACATCCCACCCATGATGTGCCCCTGCTAGGCAACCTGTCTCCAAAAAGCAGGCCACATCTGGACGTTTTGACTGTGGTGCTCTGAACTGGAAGCCCTGTCTGGTGGGCTGTCCACCAGAGACAAGGTTGGCTGCCTTGCCCTGCTCCTGCTGTTCTTGCTCCCTCAGGCTCATTCTGCCCATAACCTTGTGTACGATGGTCCAGGCCATAGCCAGTATCTCCTGCCCCCCGGAGCCCAAAAAGAGGGAGGCGGGACGCATAAGGACCTGTCTTCCCAAGGAGGCTGGGTGGAGGTCACCCCCATCTGCTGATGGCCTTTTCTCCTTCCTCCGCAGAACCCAAGAAGCAACCGAGCTCCTGCCAGAAGATTTGCTGCAGGTGAGGCGCGGGCTGGGCCAGCAGGCGTGTGCCTGCTTGTGCCTGGGCGTGGGAACCTGCCCCCTTCCTGCCTGCCATTTGCCCTGCTGGCACGTCCAAGTCACGGGGCTGGCATCTGCCCACATGCCAGAGGGTGACTCCAGGACCATGGCGTTAAGGGAAAGGCTCCTGCCACGGGAAACGGCCTTCCCCAGCTGCTCACAGGCGGATGAATCCTGACCAGGACCTGTGCTCCCTTTTCCCTGGGCCAGGAATGCTCTGGGCTGCGGCGGGATGCTGGGCGGGCTCACCTACCCCCAGAGCTGGGTGGGGGTGAGGTGGCCTCAGGGTGCCCACAGTTGGCGAAAGGGCTTCCCCAGTCCCACCATTCCGCCCCCAGATCGAGCAGAGGATCGAGCCGGCCAAGCGAGCGGCTCACAGCGTGTCCAAGAGGCTCCAAGCCTGCCTGCAGGGGCAATGCGGCTCCGAGATGGACAAGCGAGTGGTGAGTAGAGTCCTCCTTCCGCAGCCCATGCTCACCCGGGCTCTATCCTCCGCCAGCAAAGGGGACACCAGGCCCATGCTTTGCAGCCCAGGTCCCATATCCAGCAATAGCCACCAGCAGGCGCCGAGGTAGAGCAGAGCAGGGCCAACCTCTCAACTGTCACTAACTTGAGGCCTCCTGAGACAGAGACGGTGTCTTTGTGTTGAATAACCCTCCTAAGCCCTAAGTTGTCCATGTCCAGCCAATGGGGCTGAGTGAGCCAGGGGAAGACGTGGGGACCCAGTGCAGGGTTTGGCCACTTGCTCCCATGCCATTGTGGCATGCTTCATGGGGAGGGAGCTGCCACATGCCAGCTCACCATCCCTTTTCTGATTCCTCGTCTCTGTGCAGAAGAAGCTGCCCTTGATGGCTCTGTCCACGACGATGGCTGAGAGCTTCAAGGAACTGGACACAGAGTCCAGCCTCGGGTAAGTGCCAGTGGGAGAAAGGGCCAGGGGTGACCCCGAAAGATGCCAGACTCTGTCAGAGACACTGTCTTGGCTCAGGGGCTCCCACGGCCAAGCTGAGCTGTCAAACCCTGTCCTCAGAGACAACATTGGTGTCACAGGAGGAGAAGGAACAGCCAGTGCCTTCAGCCTCCAATTGCACAGGGGGCCTTGGCTCAGGGTCCCACGTGGGTATGGGTATGGTGGGGCGTGTTTGGTCAGTGGGTGGCACGGCTGCAGCCCACAGTCATTTCATCTCTGTCCCCCACACAGGAAAGCTCTGGAGATGGGCTGCTGCATACAGAGCTCGCTGGCCAAAATCCTGGCTGAGTTTGAGATTGCCCTGGAGCATGATGTCCTGCAGCCGCTCAACAAGCTCAGTGAGGTAGCCCTGGCCACCCTCCTGGCTCCTTTCTCCCATTCCACCTCCCCTTCCCACGTCCCCAAGCCTCTGCAACTCCCTCTGGCCTCTCTTTCCCACAGGAGGAGCTTCCCATCATCCTGAAGCGCAAGAAGACCCTCCAGAAGTTGATCTCTGACTGGAACACCATCAAGAGCCGGTACAGGGCACACCGTGACTGGGGGAAGCAGGGCATATGGGGCACAGCTCCCGCCCAGGTTGGGGGAGAGAGAAAGATGACTGCCCTGGGTAGAAAATTTCCCAGGACTGGGGGCGAAGTCGAAGAGGCAACAACTCATTGGGAGCACCCAGCCAGCCCCTCTCTGTGGGTGCATCCCGCTCTGGGCTGAGCCAGTGGCTCTGTGGCACAGGAGAGAAGGGCAACGCTGTCGCTGAAGGCAGCAAAGTGCCCTGGCCCTGCTCTGTGCTTCTGAGATGGCCCCGTTCTGACTCCTGCAGGGTAGCCCGTGTCATGCTGGGTTCCTCTAGGAGAGCAGGGCAGCCACGGGTCACTAATGGCTCATTTCCACACTGCCCTCCCTCTGGCTGGAGGGAGGACAGGAGGGAACATCTCAGGAACGGGGCTTGGGAAGGGCCCTGCAGACCCTGGGTGTTTCAGGCAGCCGAGTGCTCCCCGTCTTGGCCCCTTGGTGTGGCAGCATCTTCCTCTGGGTGAGGGAAGTGAGTGGTGCTGGCCTAGGAAAACCACCACAGAGTAGCACCATGACTTGCCATCCCCCTCGCAGTCCACATACCCCGTCTGCACACCCGTCCCACTCTCCCCTGGCACTGAGGCTGTGGGTGTGCCTCTTCTCTCCCACCCCAAAGGCTGAACCAAGCTGCCAAGAGCTCCAGTAACAGCACTGGCACTGGTGCTGGCCCAGGGGCATCTTCTGCTGCCAACAAACTGGAGATCTTGAAGGAAGAGGAGGAGGAGGTGAAGAGGAAGGTGGAGCAGTGCAAGGTGAGAACATCACTCGCTCTCCCCCATGGGGCAGCTCCGGGGCTGGAAATCTGCTCCTCTCCAGCAGCTCCATCCAAGGTGACCACCGTGCCAAGACACATGCAGCCAGCCAGCACGTCCTGCAAGCAAACCAGTCCCTCGAGGAGCAGAACTGGGGAGATGCCCCAAGCCCAGGGGAGAAGAAGAGTAAAGGATTTGAAGCACAACCTGCTGCAGAGAGGAGGCTCGAGGGACTGGAACAGGGAGCTTACAGGGTCCCCCTGGGCTGGGAGCCAGATGAGCTGGCTGGGGTCTGTGCTGGGTGGCAGGAGAATTTCACATCAGCTTTCTCCACCTCTTCCCTGTTTCTCTGAAAAGCCCTGCGCCTTGTCTGGCCGAGCCCATGGGCTCACGGCAGCTGGAGGTGCGTCACTTGTGCCAGGACCCTGATGACGGGGCAGGTCACTGCCGCGACCCGAATAGGGTAGCGAGGCAAGGAGGAATCCCCACACGGTCCCAGCCTGCCTCACCACCGCACCGCAGAGACCCTGACTGGGCAACTCACGGCCCAGATGGGGGTGCTTCATGAAGGTGTCCCCTCTTCCTTGGGTGTGAGGGAGGAGGTGGAAGGTTGCTCTTCTCTGTGTCTCCCTTCCCAGGACGAGTACATGGCTGACCTCTACCACTTCTCCACCAAAGAGGACAGCTACGCCAGCTACTTCATCAGAGTAAGTCCTTGCTCCTCTTCAGTGCGTGAACATCTCCTGGGGTATGCCTGAGCCCAACTTTGTCCCTATCCACACCAAGCCCTTCGGACAAGGCAGGAGGCAGCCCCAGCCATCAGCAGATGCCCCCAACTGGCCTTGCTCCATGCACTGTGGGTTAATGTCACCGCTAGCGCCAACTGCACACAGAGGGGCTTGTCTCAAGGACCCTCCCTCTCCAGTTTGCCCTCTACCCCTCGCTATAGTCAAGGTCCCATGGACCCCGGTGGAGGTTTACTTGCAGTTCCTCCTTTGTCTTGCCTCCATGTGGGTGCAATGTCTTGGGGACGGGAGGGTGTCTCTGAGTGGGGCCGAACTGAGTGCTGTTTGCCTGTCCCCTGTGTGGCAGCTGCTGGAAATCCAAGCCCAGTATCACCGGCAGTCCCTGGGATCGCTGGACTCGGCTCTGGCAGAGCTGAAGGAAAGCCACAGCCAGACAGGTACCCACTAGCTTTCCACGCAGCCAGGGGAGGGCCGTGGCCGAGCCTGGGAGATGCGAGAGTGGCCAGTCAGGTTGGGAAAGGCGAGTTTTCCCTCCCTGCACCTGCTGCTGCCTCCCACTTCGGGCTGGTGGAATGGGAACCGCAGCCTGAGGTGGACGGGGGGTGCCGCCTGCCCTGCCTCCGCCTCCACCCAGCCAGCCCCGGCTAGGAGTGAGATGTAACAGTGGCTAAATGCCAGATGGCCCTCGTGGCTGCCATCCCTCCCAACATTCACCTCCCTCTTCCAGAGCCCTCCTTCGCTGCAGACACTCCGGTGGCAGGGTACTATGGCGTGCCCCTAGAGACACACCTCAAGAGCTTGGGGCGGGAGATTGCGCTGCCCATCGAAGCCTGTGTCATGATGCTGCTGGCCTCTGGCATGAGGGAGGAGGTAGGCAGCGCTCCTGACCCACCCCTGTCACCCTCCACCCCAAAATGCAGCTGCCCCGCATCCCTTTCCTCTTCACCCCATCCCCAGGGACTCTTCCGGCTGGCGGCGGGCGCGTCGGTGCTGAGGAAGCTGAAGAGCAGCTTGGCCAGCGGCTCCAATGCCCTGGAGGAGTTTTACTCGGACCCCCACGCTGTGGCCGGTGGGTGCCAGCGAGGCGGGATGGGGGGGACACAATCAGGCAGTCCCTACCATCCCCCAACCGCCATCACCCCCATCGCTCCCCCTCCCCTGCCAGGTGCACTGAAATCCTACCTGCGGGAGCTGCCCCAGCCTCTGATGACCTTCGAGCTCTACAACGAATGGGTCAAAGTGGCCAGGTGGGTCCAGGCGTCGGGGTGGAAAAGCCTGGTGGGGCTCAAAAGGGTCCCCCCGCCGCCCTCCCTCCATCCCTCCCAGCACTCGGAGCAGGGCTGCTCAGCCTCGTTTGCCATGCGGGGAGATAAGAACGCAGTCCCGTGCTCAGCAGAAATCCAGATGGCCCAAAATCTCGGAGAATAGCAATAAAAAACATGGCAGGGCGAGGGGGGAAGGCTGCAGCCTTTTTGATTGCAAGAAGAGCTTAGCCTATGAAGACCCGCTTGGCCTCCATGGCGTGAGCCCCATCTCACTGGCCCACCGGCCCAGTTTGGCCTTTTGCTTTCAGGAAGGACGGGGTGGCGGAGGAGGCACAGCAAAAAAGCCTGGGGGAAGCGGGGAAGAGCACCTTTCTAAAGGGATCAGCTCAGTGCCATTGACCTCTGTGGTCACGGTGAAATAGGGTTGTCGCTTGTGGCAAGGCAGCGCTCGCCGCCAGTCCCAGCCACAAGCAATATTCATATCCTATTAAATCCCTTTGAGCCTCTGGGGGGCAATTTTGTCGGTGCCTGGCTCAGCTGCCCAGTAAAGGCAGCAGCAGGACATCTCCATCCCCGCACGGGGCAGACGACACCGGCTCTGTGTCCCTCTCTGCCGCAGGGAGCGGGCTGAGCTCTCTGCTCCTCCCTTTTCTCTCTCGCAGCTTAAAGGACGTTGAGGACCGCGTACAGAGCCTGCAAGACACCTGCAGCCGCCTGCCCCGGGACAGCTACAACAATCTGAGGTGTTTTGCAGGGACAGGGCTTCTTCGGCCCCAAGCAATCACCCGGGGCAGCCATTCCCTCCCCAGATCCATACTTACTGGCCCCTCGCTCTCCTTTTACCCCACAGGTATCTCATCAAGTTTTTAGCCAAGCTGGCCGAGCATCAGGAGGTGAATAAAATGACCCCCAGCAACATCGCCATCGTGCTGGGCCCCAACCTGCTGTGGACGCAGCAGAGCACAGCGTAAGGCCTGGCTCGGAGGGGTGGGAAGCAGCTCACGCCACGGGAAAGGCTGATCCTGCAGCCTTCAGGCTGGTCTAAAGCACCTGCACCTCTTCGGTCCTCAAGTCCCATCCCTTGTCCTCGCAGCCCCCAAGTGGCACGTGTCTGTTTAGACACTCTGCAAAGTAGCAGAGGAAGAGGCTGAGACCTAGAGCACTTGTGACATGGATGGCCTTCAACAACGTTGGCCTCCAACACCAAACTAAGGTTTTCAGGACAGGGAACAAGGCCACCTCCCACCCTTCCACCCCCCTTGGCTGGGCTGTCTCCCCTTTTGGGCTCTGCCCCCTCAGGAATGAACACCAAAAGGGTTAATGCCCCCAAAACCCTTTTCTGATGCCTCCTTCACCCCTGTTTCTCAGAGACCCTGTGCAACTGGACTTGGCCTCAGTCTCCTCCATCCAGGTGGTGGGCGTGGTGGAAGCCCTCATCCAGAACGCGGACACCCTCTTCCCCGGAGGTAGGGCCAGGACCTCGCTCGGGGCTGCAGCAGAGAGTGAAGGGGGGGAGAAAGGGAAAGGGACTTTTCTCCATCCCCAGAAGGAGGGAAGCGAGAGGCTGCACTGGTTCCCTAACATGGGGTCACCGGAGGAAGCTCTGCACAGCAAGTGCTTCTTCACGGGGTCTCCTCCTTGCTCTCCACCCAGAGGTAGATTTCAACGTCTCCGGCATGTTCACGCCACCTGCAAACAGCAAACCTGACAAGGCCACCCCAGTGGAAGAGCCATCCTCTGAGCCCCCTCTGGCCAGCACCCCCACACTCTCTGATGGAGAGGCGTAAGTCCAGCGGGAAATGGGAGCTCTGGCTGTCCCAGCTCTCCCCATGTTTCCCGCTCATCCCACCCCTCGTCATGGGCCATATCCTTGCCAGATGGATGCGAGGGGCCTCACAGCCACGACCATCATATCCGACTGAAGCCTGACTTGCCCCATTCTTTGCGTAGCACCTCAAGGGACCCCGAGGCCAAGTCCCAGCCAGCATCCCTACCAGTGACCAGACCGTCTTCTGAAGCCGCGGGGCCACCAGCTCCACAGATGACCGACGACACTGCCCGCAAAGGTTAGGGTGCCCTGGATGGCACAGTGCTTGGGAGATGATACCTGCCCAATGCCACCTCCTCTGCTTTGCCTTCATCCCGCCATTCCCCGCACGAAAGGGTGCTGCGGACATCCCTACCACCAAATGAGAAGAAGGGCCTCTGGCCAGGGCAGCATGGCCAGGATCTGCCCTCCTCATTGCGTGCTCCATCCCCAGCCGAGGTGGGATTGCAGGGGTGGATGTGGCTGGTCCTCCAGTGTGGGAGGTAAAGAGGTGTCAAAGCTCATGGCCCCCTGTGAAGGGAAGAGGGTGGGAAAAGCCTCCAAAAGCTGGTGTGCACTTAGCTCTCCAGTATGGGAGCCGGGCAAGGGGCAGCTTGTCCATCAATCTGCCTGCAGCCCCCTGCCTGACCCATGGCTGGCACCGTAGCCCCCTCTGCCCCGGGGGGAGACCCCAGTGAAGGGGATCCCAGCCCACCCCAGCTTTCTCTACAGGCAAGCGCCCGGCTCCGGCCCGACCCACCATGCCGCCGCCACCCGTGGCCCAGCCCCGGACCATGGCTCCCACCCCAGCGGCCCCAGAGCATGCAGCCAGCCCCAAAGCCCGGCCGCGACGGATGGCCGGGGCACNGGGGAGGTGGGGTCCGATGCCCCTCGGGGGCCCAGCAGGCACTGTGGAAATGCCGGGGTGGCCTGAGGGACGGTGTGCCCTCTGCAGCTCCTCCGTCTTTCTCCCCCATCTCCACAGATCCTTCCTCCCCGTGCCGCCATGTCTCGGCTGGTGACTCGGGCTCCAGACCCTGACACCCCTAAGGGACCCAGCTCCCGGCCCAGGTTCCCCCGATCGGGGATGAGCCACCCCCTCGGGTCCCCATGAGGTCCTCCTGTGGCTGGGAAGCCTGAGGGGGAGAGGCGGGGAAGCTCCCCGGCTCTGCCGGCAGTCTTTGGGCCGGTGTGTGCAGGCCAGCCCCATGGCGCCATTTGCAGGCACGCAGCCACCACCCCAGCCCCTTCTGCCCCGTTTTGCCTTAAAACATGTTGCCCCCAGAACACACGGGCACAGACAGAGACATATGAATACACATATATATATATTTTGCAACTAAATTATTTAAAGAGCTGGTGTGACAGGCGCAGACAGGTGCGAGCAGGGCACGCTCAGCAGCCCGAGGTGCTGGAGGCCGCCTGCCCGGGGCAGGCCGCAGCCGGGAGGAGGGAACGGGAGCTCCCTGGGGACGCCAACAAGGAGAGGCACGGCTCAGCCCCAGGGCGGGAGGGCCGCCGGCTGCCCCAGCGCGCGGAGGGACGGGGCCAAGGGGCAATGGCGGCTCGGCTGCCCACAGGCTCCACCGACCAGCAGCGGGCGCCCTGCCGCCGCGCCTCCACCCGGGGGAGGAGGTGTGGGTGTGTCTGGCTTCAGCCAATCGGCAAGCGCGCTCATGCTTATCCCCGCCCCCTCACCGCCTCCCTTCGCCGCCAACAGGGCGGCGCGGCTGTCAGTTTGGGAGCCGGCCTCCCGCCCCTCTTCCCCTCGAGGGCGACAGGGCAGCGCGGCTGCCGCTCGGCGCCCTCCTCGCCTCCCATTGGTGGC
>VYZM01003373.1:443039-454954 GCA_013398915.1 Dromas ardeola
GGGGTGCTGGTGGCGGGGCGGCCTCATTGATGTTCGCCATCCCATGCTCAGGCGAGGTGTTTCCCTGAGCATCAGGGCTCCCCTCACGCGTCCCTGCCGCCTACCCAAGCCGTATTGCCAGCACCCAGCTTGCCCATCCTCTTGCCCGCAGCCGGCACCCCGTTAGCCCACAGCTACTTCATTTTTTCCCTCCTTCCCTCCCCTCCAGGGACTGGCAGCCTCACAGCCGCGGTGGAAACAGCTTCGGGTCGCAAGGCGCTGGTGGTGGGGAAGCCGAACACCTACATGTTTGATTGCATCGTGGAGCGTTTCGGCGTGGACCCGTCCCGCACCCTCATGGTGGGAGACCGCCTGGAGACAGATATCCTCTTCGGCAAGAACTGCGGCCTCTCCACCATCCTCACCCTGACGGGTGTCTCCCGCCTGGAAGAGGCGCAGGCCTACATGGCCAGTGACAGCGCCGCTGCCAAGGATCTGGTGCCCAATTACTATGTGGACAGCATTGCAGACTTGATACCGGGCCTGGATGAGTAGCAGTCTGTACATGTGAAGGCAGAGGGGTCGGGTTCCCCATCCCAGATCTCCATCTGTTCCCATTTCTCTCTCGCTGCCCTGTTCCCTCAATTCCTGGTTTCTTCACATTCCAACGCCCTTCTCTGGGGGCAGAATGGGGTGGGGGGTTGGCAGGAGGGGGCAGGATTCAGGTTGTCTCCTTTCTGCTGAGAGCTACCCATGATGGACAGAGTCCTTCTCTCCCTCATATGCCAGCTGCCAGCATCTTTGGGAGAGAGCTGGAGGTCTTGAGGCTGACGGGGGGGTCAGATCAGTGTGTCCGTGTGGCCTCTCCCCCTGCAGGGGTTAGGGACCAGCTGTCTTATTATTTTTCTCTTAGATAACCAGTGGCGGCCTTCTACTGCTGTCCCATCACTTGTAACTCTCGACTTCTGAGCTGCATCCCTGCAGTCCTTGTGGTAACTCCCTCCTTGCCAGGGGACTGGCTGGCATTGTCACCCACCAGGTCTCCATCCGTGCCAGGGCATGTGGAAGGAGCGTGCCGGAGCTCCAGAGTGATGAATGAGAGCATCGCTGTCTCCGACGGGTGAAAGGGAGCATCGCCTGATCTCTCCCCCGTTCCTTAGAGATGTTTCCCCCACTACCCCCTGCCCCGACTCAGTTAATAACTGTGCCAGTGTCCATCTGAAGGACTACAGAAAGAGAAGAGACTGGTTTGAGGGTTTTTTTTTTGTGCCAAACAGACGAGCTGTGAGTGTGCACAGTGGGTCTGCGGTTGTACCTTGTTTTCAAGCGCCCTTTCCAAAGGGGCTTGTGAAGGAGAGAGGGCTCCTAGACCACAACAGCACAGCAGTAGTGAACTGTACAACTGTCCCCAGTTCTCCCTCCTCAGTGGATTTTGCCATAGTATGGTGAGAGAAAAGGGCTGATGGGGGTCTGTGCTCCAGCTGCTGGTGTGCAGGTGAGATGATGGTGGTATTGTCGCTGCTGTGAATGTGTCGCAGCCCTCAAAATCATTCCTTGCTGCTTTGTCTTTTTACGTTTGTTTTTTTTTTTTTTTTAATTTAATGATCTTGTTTATCAAACTTATTTATTGTTCAGATACTGTAGTATTTGTATAAACTATGCTGACTGGTTGCACCAAGGGGACGGGGTGGGTAGTGCCTTTGGGCCTCCCTTACTGTCTGTGTCCCATGTTGATGTTCTTACACTCACCGTGTGTCTGTATATAATAAAGTGTGAGCGTAGGCTGGAAACGGCCTCCTTTTTTTGCCTGTCCTCCCATCAAGGTGAGAATGGCCCGGGTATCTTTGAGCCCTCGAAGATGAGGACATGGCGAGACCTTTCCTTACTCAAGGGGGTGCTGCTGGGTAGGCAAGAGAGGGGTGGATGATGTCTTGTGGACCGTGTGTGCTGCTGGTTGCTTCTCTCTCTTTCTGGGGTCTCAGAACTGGAGTTGAGGGTGGAGGTGGCTGGCGGGTTTATGGTGTAGGGCGCAGGGTCCAGCCAGGTGAATTGGAGCAGTGAGCGATGCGATGTTTGCCAGCTGCCTTTGCATTTCACAGCATGGGTGATTCCTTGCTGGGGAACGGTGACTTCTCGAGCTGCACCTGAGGCCGCCCGTTGCTAGTCAGGTGGACCCCAATGGTCCATGTGGCCCTGCGCCACAGCGTCCAGCTCTGCTAGGGTAGGGGTGAGGTGTCATCTCTGTCACCCACATACAGCTAGCAGAGGGCTGAGAACTGCCCAGGTCAGGTTTTGCTTTGACCCTTCTCAACTTCGCAAAGCTTTGAATGAAGGGGAGGTGGGTGTCGTGGTACCCCTGGAGGTGACTTTCACCAGACTGTGGCTCACCGTGCCCTGTGTCCTCTCCCTGAGTTTGGCTGTGGTCCCAGGCAGGAGGGAGAAAACAGGTAGGGTAAGAAGAGTGTTTGAAATAGCTTGAATGTATTTTGCCTCCCTTCCTCAGAGCCAAACCCTTCCCTTTGTCTGTCAGACCCCTGTAAGAGCTCTTGGTGGAAACCAAGCGTTGCATCTCCTGCTTGAGAGGTCAGCTGTTCAGCTGAATAACCAGCCTCAGTGTAAGTTAGTGCTGTGTCAGCTCATGTGGCAGAACTAGATGCAACTTACTGGCACTAGGACAATTTCGGGTACTGTCTTCCGCCCCCACCCCCCCTCCCCAGAAAAAGTAACTTAGGAAACAGCCCTCCAAAGCAAAAGAAGCATCTTAATCGGTCCCCTTTGTATGAGTCTGTCTCTCCCTTTTGTCTGTCCCATCTGCAATTAGACAACCAAAGGACTGGTGCTCCCTTAATGAGAGCCTGACCAACACTTGCATCATCGGCCAGAGGCAAGATCAAGACCTAATGTGCCTGCCAACTCTGGCTGCCTAACTAGGGATACCCAGGCCCTGATTTATTTTTCAGAGCTCTCAGTTCTTTTACCAGGCTGAAACTCAGAGCACCGTTGCTGTGACTCGGGGGCCCCAGCTGGGAATGCTCAGTACGGCTGCAAATTGCATGGGCTGAGTTGGTTACGTGCACGTGTGCGTGTACAGAGGAGACTCTGCACAGCAAGAGCATCACCGGCAGACACCCCCTTTTTTCTAGGGTGCTTTGTGGGTGAGTGTTTCTCATGCTCTCTGCCTTGTTTGCTCTGTCCTTTCCAGCTCTCCCAGCCGGCAGACGGGAGGTTGGAGGCTGTGGTCTGCCAGGCTGGCACACCGGGAAACAGAAGGGAATCCAGTAGCTGATTGGAGCGTTACAGCTTGTGTTTGGGCTCTCTCCAAAGAGACTTTGGAGTTTGTCCTTTGGATCCCCAATGGTGGGCCTGCAGAGTAGGTTTTCTTTTGCACATGGCTGCCGCTGAAAACAGAGCGGAGCAGAGGTGACGGCTGATCCCTGTCTCTTATGACTGTGTAACTTCTTTTGATCTGGTGCACCTCTCCCTGAGGGCTTTGCTTTGGAGCAGAAGGGAAATAGGCTTTACCCGGCCTTTCCTTGGCACTTCATGTAGCTGAGGGCACCGGGCAGGGGTGACCCGTGTGCTGTAAATGCCTCCTCTCCCCAGCAATAGAAGCAGAGGAATAAGTGCTGCCTCTAGCCATGGGCTTGCTCTTGCTTTGAATGGAGGTGAGAGCAGCACTATAGGGGTCCATCGCATCTGCCAGGCTTTGGTTTTGTGTAGCTTCCTTCTGCTACTACTGCTCCTGTGTGTAATGAAGGTGAGTGTGAGCTGGTCTTACTAGAAAACTAGACTGGAAGGGTCCTTGAGGGACAGTGAGTTCTCCATCCAAGCCCTTCAGACATCTGTTCAACCACTAAGGGGTCTCTGATCCTCACATGGGTCAGGCCTTAGTTCCCTCTGGGGTGGGTCTGGTGGGGCTGCAGAGCACATCTGCTGTTGAAACTGGGTAGGCTGATTTCTTCTTGTCTAAAGCAGTCTTTCTTCTTGGGTGGAGTGTTCGAGGAAGCAGTGCAGTTGCCAAGGAACACAGGGCTGTGGAGAGTGGAGCTGCGGCAGCGCACGGGAGGGTGGAGCGGATGGGAAGCCCAGCTTGGTGTAGTGTAGGGAAGGGTATTTATTTTCTCACCTTCAGAAAACTGCATCGTCCTTTCCTGCCGTGCAATAGAGACAACACCCAGGCAGGTGGCAGCCGTTCCGTTACCCCAGGAACCTGGTATCCTTCATCCGTAAGTGCGGTTACTGTGGCAACCACTGGCTGGATGATGTCAGCGGCAACCTGCCGAGCACCGCCTGCTCTTGGCAAGGCCCGGGGAGAGGCTAGGAATGCCTGTGTTCCCCTGGCTGGAGGGAGAGGCAACTTCATCTTGCCTCCTGGACACCAGCCATCCTTAGGCATGGACGGGTGGAGGATGCAGAGAGCCATGAGAAGTCTTTCTGGGCTCTTGGGAGCTTGGGGCAACGTGGAAAAGGATTGAATATATGAGTAGGTGAGCCTGCTTCCATAAGAAACTGTCCCTTGAGCCAGAATGGACCGAGCTATAATGCTCCCGTTTGCGTGCAGCGTTCATGATGTGATGGCGGGTAACCTGGAAGTAGTCTGTGTGTGCTTCTCTATGGCCATCTGCTGCTTTCCTCTACCACTTTGTGACCTCTGGTTAGGCTGCTCTCACCAGCCTGAATTCTACGGCACCGAGGCTTTGGCAACCTGATGTCCCCTAGTTTGAAATGTTCTTCATCATGTTCCTGTTTTCCTGGCGTCAGCGTATTAATGGGTTGTTGTGGTTTAACCTCAGCCAGCAACTAGGCCCATGCAGCTGCTCGCTCACTCCTCCCAGAACAGGAGGGAGAAAACGAGGGGGAAAAGGAAGAAAGAAAAATCATGGGTTGAGATAAAGGCATTTTAATAAAACAATAATGGAAAAGGAAAATAACAATAATAAAAATAATAATGGTAAAACAATATGCAAAATGAAGTAATACAGCACAAGTCGCTCTCACCACCCAGGACTGGTTGCCCAGCCTGTCCCAAGCAGTGATCGCAGATCCCTGCCCCACCCCCATTTATATACTGAGCACGATGTCTATGGTATGGAATATTCCTTTTGTCCAGCTTGTCCTGTCTATGCTCCCTCTCAGCTTCTATGGGAAGCTGAAAAAGTCCCTGACCATTGTAAATATCACCTAGCAACAACTAAAACAATATGTGTTATCAGCATTCCTCAACATTCTTCTCATACTAGTGCAAAACACAGCAGCTACTGGAAAGAAAATTAACTCTATCCTAGCTGAAACCAGGACATGGGTGCTTCCTATGTTCCTTCTCAAGCATACTGATCTCTTCCCTTTCAGAGAATCACAGAATGGTTGATGTTGGAAGGGACTTCTGGAGGTCATCTGGTCCAACCCATCTGCTCAAGCAGCGCTCCTTGCGCCAACAGCCCCAGACAATGTCCAGATGGCTTTTGAGTATCTCCAAGGATGGAGACTCCACAACATCTCTGTGCAGCGGGGCCAGTGCTCAGTCACCCTCACAGTAAAAAAAAAATGTTTCCTGATGTTCAGAGGGAACCTCCTATGATCAGTTTGTGCCCATTGCCTGTGGTCCTGTTGCTGGGCACTAATGAGAAGATCCTTGCTCTTTCTTCTTTGCACCCTTCCTTCAGGTATTTATACACATTAACAAGGTTTCCCCTGAGCCTTCACTTCTCCAGGCTGAAAAGTCGCAGCACTCTCAGCCTTTCCTCATAGAAGAGATGCTTCAGTCCCTTAATCATCTTTGTGACCCTTCCCGGGACTCTCTCTAATATGTCCCCGTCTGTCTTGTACTGGGGAGCCCAGGACTGGACAGAGAACTCCAGGCATGGCCTCACCAGTGCTGAGTAGAGGGGAAGGATCACCTCCCTCAACCTGCTGTCAACACCCATCCTAAGGCAGCCCAGAATACTGTTAACATCCTTTGCTGCAAGGGCACATTGCTGGTTCATGTTCAACTTGGTGTCCAACAGGAACCCAGGTCCTTTTCTGCCAATCAGCTTTCCAGCTGGGTGGTCCTGGCCCCCAGCATTTGCTGGTGCCTGGGGTTATTCCTTCCCAGGTGCAGGACTTTGTCCTTCTCCTCGTTGAACTTTGTGAGGTTCCTGCCAGCCCATTTCTCCAGCTTGTCAAGGTCCCTCTGGATGGCAGCACAACCCTCTGGTGCATCAGCCATTCCTCCCAGTTTTGTGTCATCAGCAAACTTTCTGAGGGTACACTCTGCCCCATCATCCAGATTGTTAATGAAGATGCTAAATAGGATCAGACACAGTATTTGCCCCTGGGGTACACCGCTAGTTATTGGCCTCCAGCTAGACTTTATGCCACTGATCACTTCCCTCTGGGCCTGTCCGTTTGGCTAGTTTTCAGTCCACCTTGCTGTTTCCTCACCCAGCCCGTACTTCCATTGGCTTCTCTGCGAGGATCTTATAGATCTTATAGAAGACAGTGTCAAAGGCCTTATTGAAGTCAGGGTAGACAACGTCCACTGTTCTCCCCTCATCTACCAAGCCAGCCATTTCATCATAGAAGTTTATCAAGTTGGTCAAGTGACTGACGCTTCAGGAAGGCAACAAATGGGCCCAAAGATATTAATCGGTGAGTAGATGCCTTTAATATGAAGAACTAATGATCATCCTGGCTGGGAAGTTGTTAGTGTTCAGCCACGTGACATGGTAAGAGACCTGGGAGGATCTGGAAGGTGTTGGGACTGGCAGGACAGAAGAGGCTTTTTTGCATGGGAAAGTGCCTCCAGAGCCAAGAAAGGATCATGATCCTAGGAACTGGCTCAATACTTGCCCAACCTGATGTGAGAGTCCCCCCTTGCCAAGGCAGGCACCCCTGGCACCACCCTGTCCTGCAGCAGCTAGAGCAGGGAGGAGGAGGAGAAGGTGAGGAGCAGCAGCCTGTTACTGCCTGCCCTGGGGAGGCAGCCAGCGTTTGCTCTTCCTCCAGCAGTGATGTGGGTAGAAGGCCCTCCTCTGCAGCACAGCTTCCCTCTCCTCGCTCCTTACACAAGGCATTGCCCCCTCCACCCCCTAACGTGGGATTTCAGGTACCCCTTTGCCATTCCCATGTCATTATCCATTCTTTTCCTTCCTTGCGGCCTCGTTCACTCTATGGACTCTGACCAAGCAGCCCAGGAGACTTGCGTGGCTGTGCAAGTCCAGGAACTGCTGTTGTGTTGTTGGACTCCGCCTGCCTGGGAATTGTGTGCGGATAATGTGTTGGAAGTGCTCCTGGCAGACAAGCTATTCTGGCGCTCCGTATAGTCCCTGGGAGATACTGAACAGCTGAACCTGCTGAGAGCAATTAGAAGCCATTATTAACTACACCAACTTAGAGAGTTGTACCGGTCTTTGTAGCTTCAGTGTACCACCGCAGCAAAGCATTGTCAGCTCTGTAAGCCTTCAGCATGGAGACAAGGCAGAGGTGATGCCAGAAACATTCCCAGATCACAGGGCAGCTGCCTGTGACCATCCAGGTTGTTCTGCCCCGTGATTTAGCCTGCTAGATGTGCAGCTCCAGCAAATAGCAGCTTCCATTCTGTAAACGGGATATTGCTGAGCACTGAGATGCTCTTTTCACTTTTTATGGGTGAGAGAAACCTGTCCACCGTTATCCATCAGGCTGCAAAACAGGTTGTCCAGAGCTCCGTGCCAGCCTTTCTGCTCACCAGCCTTGCTGAACCTCTAGCCTGGGTCCCGCAGAAGCTGCACAGAAAGTGGTGCCTGGTTAAAATCCAGGGGCAGGAATTGCTTCCCTACTTGACCTCTTTCAAGTAACCTGGAACAACTCAGATCATACTGTTTTCTGTTTCTTCACTCCACCGTTGTACTACAGCTGCTTGTGTGTGATTTAAGTAGTTTATCACTGCAGCATGGATGCCAGAGGAAATTGAAGCTGTCTGAGCATCTCCTGTGCTTAACAACAGGCTCATTAACACCATGGGCTCTAGATTAGAGATGAGAGATTTCCCACCTGCTAGGACAATGTTGGTTGTGGCCCTGGAAAGGTGTCCTTTCCTCGCAAAACAGAGGTGTTCCTGACTTCTTGTCCTTCTCTGGCCTAATACGTGGAGGTTGCTGATTCAGCTAACTTTGAGCAGAGCTTAGGAGCGGTGCCAGTCCCTATTTGTGCACTCATGAAGTTTGGGGGTGGAGGTGTGAAGAATGGCAATATGCTCCCATTCAGCGCTCCGGTACAGCTAGGGGACCACGTGCCTGCCACAGCCTTGGTAACCTGGAGATTGACACGTCTCATGAGATGGGGTGGCTGTACTCTTCCAGTGGAGAGTGTAGGCTGTGTTTAGGCTGAGCTTCCTGATGCTCACTGCCTTGTAATCCACCACAGTCTCATTAGTTACTTTCCCTCAACAATTTCAGGGGTGAAAGGACCTGTGTCATTGAGCAATCCCACACTGTGTTTGATTCCTGTTTGGCCACAAGCAACTCTGAATGCCCTTGAGCCAACATTGCTGGAAATCTACCTGTTGGTGGAGGTTTTTGAGCTGCTTTCTTCTCAGTTGTCTGTTCGGGCAGCCTGATGTTAAGGATGCTCAGAAGAACTCTCTACAGCAGTGGTCTTCCTCATCCCAAAGGTCACTTGGTCACTGAGCTGATGGCTCGGTGGCAGCAGCACAGACCTTCCTACTGGAGCACGCTTGTTCCTCAGGTCAGTCCAGGGATGGAGGTGGCTGGTCCTTGCAAGTAGCACATGGTCCTGGCTGGCACATCTTCTAAGTGGCAGGATCTGAGGCAGAACCCCTCGTGCTGCTTGCTGACAAAATACAAAACTCTGCCATTACTACTTTAGGTGTGTTGTAAGCTTTCCAGAACAGCTTCTCCAGCAATGGGACACAAACAGGAGCAGGAAAACCTCTCTGATCCCTGTAGTGACCTAGGAAGAGATACAACTCCCTGGAAACGGAGTCCGTGAATTACTCTGGGACTTCTTCTGGCAGCAAACCTTCAAGCTCAGCAGCATGGAGGCATCCTGTCCACTACCTCTATTTCCTCCTCCTCTCCTGGCAATGTTCTGCAATGCAGAAGAATAAGGCACCTGCAAAGGATCATCCTTATCTGCTCCTTGTCTCTTGAACTTGGATGCCATGCCAGGTCCAATAAGTAAATTAGGCATCTCTAGTAAGTCATCTGTCTAGGGCTTTCATTCTCCCATCTCCTGGACTGTTGTTCTCTAGGCTGAAAATAACTCTAGACGTAGGAGGCTTCTGCCTTGTGTTCCCATTACGCTGGCTGGACTGAATTGACACCAGATTTTTCTTGCATTTCATAATATTCATGTCAAATGTTCTCTTTCTTTTTTCCTTTGTATTGCAACTACCAGGGGCTCCGCTGCCTGTCAGTGCCTCGTACAAATGGAGTATGAGCTGTGCATCCCCGCCACCATCCATCCCACCGAGACCAGTTGTTACCCTGTCCTTTAACACACGTCTGGGTGACACTTAGAGGCCTCGATGCTGGGCATGGTAAGAGGAAAAAATGCAACTGGATAGAAAGAAGTGCAGCTGAAATTGCTTTCCAGCAGACCTCACTTTCACTGTTGCCTGAGCCTCCTGTCTGTCTGTCTGTCTGTCTCTAGTAGAAGGGAAGGAGTGGGAGGTTCCACGTCAGAGTTGCTCCAAAGATCTGCAAACCCAACATAAGCTGCTGCTGCAAAAAACTCAGTTATTTTCACATCGGTCTGATGCTCAGCGACAGGAATGCTTTTTTTTTTCACCACGAGAGAGGAGGTTGTGCCAGGCAGGGGCAAACAGCTGAAGGTTGGAGAGTGGGATGGGATGGTCTGGGGTGTCTTCCTGGCCGATGTGAGCTCATTCATGGAAATATGGTTGATAAGTGGCAGCTGACTGGGAAAAGAGTGTGAAGTCCTGTCCCTTCACACATTCAAAACTTGCGTTCCTCCAAGTTGTTGAACAAGGCCCCGTCCTGAGAGCTGAAAAGCCAGACTTATAACCACAGAAAATTTTGGTCGTTCTTCAGACATCAGCTTCTTTCGCTGGCCGTTGTCGACGCTGCAGGGCCCCTAACTACTGCTGGCACCCTGGGTGCAGCCAGGCACCCTGCGGCTGCTGCTCTCCACTCTAGAGCTGTTTCTCATCACAGCTCATCCCTGCTTGCTCCCACAGCTCCGGTCGGCAGCCGCTCGGTCACGCAAGTGTCTCTGCTCAGGAAGGCCTGGTCGCTGGCGAGCAAAGGCTGTGTCCTGGAGTGCAAACAGCGCACAGCGTGGCTGACAGCCCTACAGTCTGCATCCAAGTCACGGCTCCCTTTTGTGCGCGCTTAATCAGCTCCTTCTGCGCTGGGCTGTGCCGGGCGGTTGCTTGGCATCTTCTGTCACGCTTCCAGTTGCCCTTAGTGGGACCATGCCCTACATCTATGCTCTATAGTTTCAATGCTTATAGATGTATGTTTTCCAGCACGTCATCCTCCCTTCAATAGTTGTCTTACGCAGTTCTTCATCTTCCCTTGATGAACGCCAGGCACCCTGCTTGCTGCTTTACTCCCTGCTCCATTGGCTGCACGACCACAGGAATCGTATTTTCCATTTTCCAGGCCCTTAGCACACTTTTTTGCCTATCCAAGTCAAAGTGAAGGAGGACCCAATCCCTTCAGGCACTGCTGAACCCCTAGCAGCAGTTTCAGGTGCCTAAATATGAATCAAACTTGAAGTCTGGAGCAGCGGGATGCAGAAAAGGGACAGACTGGCACTTGTGAGCCACCTGCAACTCCTTCCAAGGGGTGCAGCATTCCCAAATCCATGTGCGATGCCTGTTTCCAGACCCATATGGAGGGCAGTGCCCCTTTTCCTCTGCAGGTACGCAGGCCTGGCCAGGCAGGGGGAAGGAGAGCACCTGGGATGACTGTGGTTGCAGGATGCTGGGAAGCTGCACGTACGCAGCCTTGCTGTTGTAATGGCAGCCCTCACCTTCATCCCAGCTCATTCGCTGGTGCCTGGCTGGTTTGCCTCCAAGGGATGATGTTTCAACAGGAGGAGGCCACAGACGCTCAGCCGGAGCGGGGCAGCCGCCACGCCAGCGAGGCTGCCACCATGGCGTGCCCAGCCTGGGGAGAGCCAGGGCTGTGGCCAGGTGACCTGCAAGCATGGCCAGCAGCAAAGTCGGGCTTGACACCCCAGCGCAATGAGGAACAGGCTGGGAGAAATCGTGCTGGGGAGCTGGGGCCTGTCAGTGCTTGTCCCGGTTGCAGATGGATGCCAGGGACTCAGTCCACCTGCAGTTGGTGTGGTGTTGAGATGCAACCAGCGTTGGGAGACTGGGGAGCCACCTTCGTGAGGTGCTGGGGAGAGGCAGAGCTTCCTCCAGGGACTCAGTTTTGCTATGATAACAGTGAGTGCACCAGAAATCTGCAAAACATCCACTCAAAACTGCTCTGGGGGCGATGGGGGAACCAGAGCTGGGGAGGGTGCTGTGGCTACAAACACGGAGTGGTGGGTGTTGGCGTACCCTGAGCATCCTCCTCCCTCAGCTTGGTGGAGGCAGGAGCAGTGCAGTATGGTACATTCCCCGGTGAGGGGATGCCTTGGGAGGTCTCAGGATCCCCATTCTCATCCTCAAGGCACCGCTTGCTCACCCACCATCCTCTCTCCCTCTGGCCAGGCCAGCTCTGACTCTGCCTCTTGTGCCACACGCCTAATCCAGCGCTCCCATCAGCTCTGCTGGTGCTGCTGAGGCTTGGTCCATGGTATTACAGCACTGGGTGATTGTCCTTAGTGGAAGTCATGGTGTTCCCAGAAGCGTGCGGGCACAACCCATTCAATTAAAAAAGAAAGCAAGAAAGAAAAGCAGTGTATTTCACATTTCAGCCTCTTGGAGGGACCAAAGAGCATCTTGCCTTCAGAAGCATCGCCAGAAAGTTAAAAAA
>VYZM01003373.1:454960-475077 GCA_013398915.1 Dromas ardeola
AGAAGTAACCCCAAAAAATAAAAAAAAAAAAAAAAGAAAAAAAAAGAAGATAAGCTTGGCTGTGAACCGTAGTGCTCGTCCTGTTTTCTGCCTTCCCTTGGGATTCACCCTTCCCTGCCCAATGCAGGTACCTGCACCCTGCCAGGACGCTGGGGCTCTGAGGGTCTGGGCTGAGACTCTCTTCCCTGGGCACTCAGGGCAGAGGGAGGCCCTGCAAACACACAGGGGTGTTATTCTACCTTGGACAGACCCTTGCTGGGCCAAAAAAATGAAAAAGCAAACAATTCTGAGCCATTTGCGAGTTTCCCCTGAAAAGGGTAAGCATATGCCCAGCAAACCAGGCCACCCCATCTCTGGCAGCTGTCACCCCTGCCCGGAGAGTGCTGCTGGCACGCCGCTTGCCGAGAGCCTGCCTTTCTTGGAAAGCGTCCCGTTTCTCCACAGGGAGTATCGCTCTGAGCCAGCGGCCACCCGCCTGCCTGCAAGAGGGATGGCCAGCTCATGGCAAGGCCAGGTGTCCTCACCCACTTCTGCTTCTGGGAATAGTAGTGCAGAGCCCAGCGTCTCAGTTTCACTCTGAGGGGTGAAACTGTCTGCCCCTCAACCGAGCTGAGACACAACCACACGCCGGGCACAGCCTGACTTTCTGCAATGGGAGAGCGCTGGCTTTCAAAAGGGGAAATGGCGACTCGGCAGAGAGCAGGTCAGCATCCAGAGCCACTCCTGCAGAGCATCCCCTTGGCAGCTGCAGCCCACCAGCTTTGGTCAGTCGTGCTCTTCACTTAGGTTGCCTGCTTTCAAGAAGGCTGAGCCCGGTGTTTTTGAGGCTGTCCCGATCCAAACCGCAGCAAGCCTGTGATCTCCAAGGGTGGGTATGTGTATGGAGGGGTTAGGTTTCCTCCAACAGGGCTTCTCCAGCTGGCCCGGTGCAAGGATGGACGCACTGGCCTCGGTGTTGCTCCTTGGAGAGTCTTGCCTGAGCCCAGGGAGGTCAGTGGGCTCCCTTGCCCTGAAGGGTCCCTGCAGGCAAGCAGTAATCCTGTGGCAAAGGGGCAGGGAAGAGGTAGCCCAGGACATGTGGCTAGGCAGCCTGGCGTCAGGGTGAGATGCTGCACGGCTCAGCCTACGTGGAAGTTGTAACATGACTCAGTAGTGGATGTTTTGGCCAGAGAGATTTCTAGGAGTTGCCAAATGCTGTCTGTGGTTTCCTTGCCATGCGTGGAGTCTGTGCACGGCTGGGGGAAGGAAGAAAGTGGATAGCGATGGAGAGTTTGAAGGAAGTCCAACTGAGACACCCTGAGAAATGAAGTAATAAAATCCCAGAGAAAAACGGTGCTCTGTGCCCAGCTCGGCCCTCTCCTGGAGCTGCCAAAAAGGCATCCTTGGCTCAGAGGCAGGCAGTCATAAATGCAGGGAGAGATTTCACAGGGAAGGAAGGTTTTACCTGTCGAGCAAGTTCAGGAGTACCTTCGCCCACCAGCTGGGAGTGTTGAGAATGGCGGGGAGGTGAGGTGGGCTGTTCTCCCATGAAAGCCTTCAGCAAAGGAGGAGGAGGAGAGGGGGATTAACAGCTCTGTTTTCTCTGTGGCATCCAAGCCAAGAGAGTGGCTGGGCCATTTGGAGAGCAGATCAACCCCTAGGGAAGGTGGGGTGGGTGCCTGGGCCAAGTGGGATAAACTCCTGTCCCTGCGGGGAGACAGCTAGGGCAGGCTGAGTGCCTTCACAGTTTTTGGCAGGCTGCTTCTGGTTTTGGCCAATCTCCTTGGACTCAAACCTTTGTGGCTGGAGAAGCGCTCCTGTCCACTTGTAGGGCTGGCCACCAGCCGCCCTGCCCCACCAGCCCTGATGGGTCCTTCTCCCAGCCACCGCTTGGCCTCCTGCGCCGCTCATCCCCACTCATGGGCACAGGTCCTCCTCAACTTGCTCAGCAGGTAAAACCTTCCCTGCCCACAAAGCTGAGCTTGCACCCCTAGGGCAATCGAGTAAAGCACCATGTCGGGCACGGCCCTGTTTGGCTCTCCGCTGTTTTTCCTTCCCTTTCCCCCAAACAGACAGACCGCCAAAAAGGGAGACAAACATCTTTGTTTCCAAAGCGGGAAGGACTGTCAGAATGGCATGTCTCCCTGAATCTCATCAGGGGTTAGATGAATCCCTGAGGGCCATGGGGAGCCCTGCCACGCAGCACAAGTCCTTGCTGACAGTGCTATTGTTAAGAAGGGGTGCATTTCGGGGAGCGGGGGGTTTTGCCCCCTGCTTCTTTCTCTCCAAGAAACTCACGGCTGATGCTTGCTTGCCCAGGGAGACGTCCCTCCCCGACAGCTCATATCCTGAACAGGCACGAGCTTGGCACTCGCCAAGGGGTGTGCAGGGAGGTCCCCATTTCTGGACCTCTCCATGTGCCCCTGGGCTGGCAGGCACCCCACGGGGTGCCAAAATTGAGCTCAAAAGAAGTGGCCTTCTCTTGGGGCTGCCCAGTACCAAACGCACACTGCTCCAACTCAACAACCGCACCCAGCGGGGCCCCTTGGTTTGCTCCTTCCAGGAGCCCGCGGGTGACAAAGCCGGTGAAACAAGCCCAAGAAGCTCCATTTGGGGGATGCCTCACCCAGAGGCTGGCTTAGGGATGGGTCCTGCAAAGGGCCTGTACCCCTTGGGGTGAGTTTACACAACAGCAGACTCTGTAGGAATATTGCTTTCCCTCTAGGGTTACCTCCTTATCATGGGCTTGACCTGCGGACTCCTCTCATCTCCCCATCTTCCCTTTGAACGGGAGAGGTGCATTATATTACAGTTTGAACCTGCCTGACTAAATATAGCCAGTGCAGAGGCCAGGTAAATCTCCCTGGTTTTCCCTGTTCGGTTTGATGGGAATGGAAATGAGACACCCTGGCTGTTGCCTGCTTCTTGAGCAAATACCCACGGGCGTGGAGGCCGACACCTCTCAGATGTCTGGGGTTTTTGAAGCTAAACCACCCCACACAAGAAAACTCTTAGACTGTAGGACTTAAGGCCGAGGCGAGGGTGAACTGGCGTGAACAAGCCCTCTGGAGCCAGGGGCGTAGGGGACACCACATGAACCATGTCAGCGTGATCTGACATGTTGTCACCAGCCCAGGGTCTGGGGCAGGAGGGTAAGTCAGGCAGGTTTAGTAACCCTGTTGGGTAACCATCATTAGTAGCAGCAGCCAAGGGGAAGTGATAAATGCCCCTCTGTCCACGAGGGAGCTTCGCAGGGATCCCACTTCTGCTCCTTGATGCTTCTGCCTCAACTTGCCCACAGGAACGTGCCCAGCGCCTTCCTTCATTCTCAGGCAGTGCCTTCTGCCCTCTGCTTCTGGGATGCGCTCCTTTGCAGCCGTTTACTTTGTTTTTGCCAAGAGAGAAGCTAAATCCATTAATGCCTTTCCCAGCTCTGAGGAGGTCTCAGGGATCAGCAGCCTGAGGTGTGAAGGCTGAGGCTACCACTGGTGCAAGGGCCCTTGACCCCATGGTGTACCTGGTGAGCCTGCTGTGGGCTGAACAGACAGCACTGACCTGCCCCATGATGAATGCCCCACAGACTGGCTACCTATGGGGTATACAGGGTACACCCTAAAATACTTGGCTAGCTGATGGACTCTCCCTTGCTTTTCTATGCCGGGAGAAAAGCGCAGGCTTCATGCTCATGCGAGCAGCACTTGCCACCAAATCACTAGCACGTGGATGCTGCAAATGAATGTCCATCCCTCTTCTCCCAGGCTCCTGCTGCGAAGAGCCCCTTGCCCCATCTGTGACTCTACTCCCTACTGAAACGTTTCTCAACCAGCAGCGTATGGGCCAACAATACTTCATAAAATCCTCAAAGCTGCCCCACAGAAAAGCCCCCAGCCCGTGACATGGCCAGGCAGTCAGTTGGCATGTCAACTGTTCTCCCAGACAAAGTTTGTCAGTGTTCAGGCACAATGTCCTTCATAACGAGAACAAGACTACGGTCCTAAAGAGCAATACCATGTTGTTTACTTGGGTGCTAAGCGCATCAGCACACTCCCCTCCGTTTTCCTTTTCCCCAGCCACCCAGTTCTGCTGGGATGTCAGCTGGTCGTTGGCTTTATTCCAGAAAAATGAGATGAGCCTTTGTTTGGGGAGGGCTGAGGATCCCAATCATAGAGCAAAAGGTGGAAGGGAGGAAGAGTACGTCTGTGCTGCCAGTGCTGGGGGAGCGAGCTTGTGCTCCTGACGAAATGGTCCGTATTACCATCCCACCAGCTGCTGGTGTGAACCTACCCCAGCTCCGCATCTGGAGGAAGGAGCCAAGAAGATCCTAAGCGTGGACCCTATCTTTTGCCATAAGGTGTGGACAGTTGACACCTGGACTGTGCTGAGCACCCGAGGCTGGCTCTTCCCGAGTGCTGCAGGCAGGCAAAGCCCAGCTTTGGCATCGGTGGGGTGCTCTCAGCCTGAGGAGCAGAGCAAGCCAGAGAGGACAGAGGTGAGAAGGAGGAAGCTCTTGTACGGGACATGATGATGGATGGGTGTGCTTACTGGCATGGGTAGAGGTGGCTCTGCAAAGGCTCTGCTTCCTTTGCAGAGATCCGCTTGCAAAATCTCCTGAAAGAGCGACACAGCCACACCACAGCAGTGATATGTATGTACCCACCAGCCCCAGAGGATGCCTGGTCCCCGTTGCAAGGGGGTGGGAACCAACAGTGTTGCAGGGGATGACGCATCCCAGTGCTTCCCACTGCCTCCAAACCACGATAGCATCGGAGGGGAGTGCCCTGCGCTTTCTCTCCCCAAAGAGTATGTGCCTTTGGGATGGGAGTGTGCCAAGCCCTGCTGAAACACCCTCCCATTTCAGCAGCCAATCCCAGCAGATAACAAACAGCTTGCTAGCGAGAGGATAATTGTTCCAGCTGTCTGTAAAGTGGCAGGCAGCAGCTGCCTAACAGGGCTCAATACCACCTAACTGTTTGGGGCACCAAGTGAGGGATGGCACATGCAGCTGAAAGCCCTGAGGGGGTTTTTGGGGGGTCCCCCGTCAAGAAGTAAAGGGGAGTCCCGGGCTGCGCTGGTTTTGGGGCCAGGAGGATGTGTCCCCATTGGGGAATGATGAGCTGTACCACCTGCAGGACACCAAGGGAGGGCAAGAGCCCGTCTGCCCAAGGCAATCTTCATTTCTCCAGCTCCTGCTGCCTGGCAGGGCCCCACTGCCCCTTGGAAAGGCCAAGTTGGCCTTTTGCCTGCCTTGGTTTCAGCTCGGCTGTGCTGATGCCTTGTGGTCCCATGTGGTTTGGAGGCTCTCCAAGCATGAGATGTGCCCCTAATGCTGGCTTATGGGTTGGCTGCAGATGAACACGTTTGATGAAGCAGATGCAATGGTCCATGCAGTGTACATCTCAGTGAGAAAAACCTGACGTGCTCCAGGCTCCCTGCTATCCTCACCTCCCAGACAGCTCTGATGCCATTTCTGCCATGTGTGGAGACTAATATCACATCCTACACCCTAGGTACCACTTTGCATGGACAAAAAAAAGGATGTTTTCAGGCTTCTTTGTCATTCCTGCCAGCAAAGACTATTCAAGGCAACCCTTTTCTTCAGGATTATCATTCCAGACTGGTTTTTATGCACATCACTCTCTAAAAAATGGCATGCGGCTGAGTTTCGGTCTCAAGGGTGTTGTAGGAGAACGTGCCTGTATTCCACAAACATACTTCTCCTGAGCACTGTTTCTTGGAAGAGCTGAAACCAGCATCTGGGTTGCTGTAACATGTTCAAACACGGTATCCAATTACAGTTTGCATATTAAGTACAGAAACAAACCTCTGCCTAGCGAGTCTTAAAAGTTGCTTTAACAGACAATAACGTGAGACAGGGAATATGCCTCAGCAGGTCATTTCTAGGCTTGAAATAGGCTCAATAAATGGCAGGTTTCTAAGGCACTGCAAGGACACGAATTTGGGTATTACAGCAGTGCAGAGCCGGTGGACACAATCGGTCGATAGCCTGCAGCTCTCCTGCTCCAGCACATCAGTGCCAAAACATCTGACCCTCCTGTGTGGAGCTGCATTTCCTTGCCCTTGAAGTCCCAGCACTAGCCAGCAGCCCAGGAATATTCCTTAGCGTCATATTTTAGCACAATATGCCCTTTCTGTCCTGCAGTGGTGGCACTGGGCTTATGTTGCAGGGCCTCTGGAAGTCATTACCCAACGTCCAGACAAGCGGGGGCAATGTTTTCCCCTCTATAGTCAGCATTTGCTGAGCTTGTAGCTCTGCTTTCGAAACATGTAATTTCCTAAAGTTTAGGTTTGAATCACAATGCCTGCACAACCTGGACAACGCATGCTGCACCCCAACTCATTTTCACTTCTACCTTTTCCTTTCTTTCTATTTCTTCAACTTGATTTATTTAAAGAAAATTGGGAATTCACGCCACTGGTCAGAGTCTGATTTCCCATTTTCTTTAAATGAGAAATATATTATCAGTTTCGAACAGCATGGCAGAGTTGTACGAGGTGCCTAATTGTATTTTGCCTAAAGCAGAACTTGAACCTTACTCCGTTCACCTTCCAGCTTTCCCTGGCCTGCAGTCCCCCTCTGACTCAGCCGCGATTGCCTGACCTGCTGCAAGGCTTTTCTTAACCTGCATTTGCAGCTCTTGGAAATCCTCTACATGCAGCAACCACCCGGTCTGGGCTGCGCCATTGCGAGCAACCTCTCTGTGTCAACACCAAGAAAGTGCTTTCCTAAAGCATCAGGCCGCCCCTCCTTGATTTGCCTTTGCTGTGCTGCCCTGGGCCAAGTGCTCTTAAACTGAAATGCAAGTGGCCTGAAGCCTTCCTGACCAGTCACCGCCTGGCTGGGATTAAAGATCTGCTCACTCCACCACTCCAAGCCTCACAGTCAGGATCGTTCTTGTCCAAGCTAATCGAAGGCTTGGTACTTTTTTGCTGCGCTGGCAGTATTTCTATCACCGTCAGGCGAGGAGTCCTCCTGCCTATCACCCAGGCGGAGGAGTTAACCCAGATCAGTTGGTGACTTCTTGCTGTTCTTGCGTGCTAGAAGGGCACTCGAATGGCTTGGACCAACCATCTCCACAGGCTGATACAGGCTGATCCGTGCTGCCCACAGTCACGACCCAGTACCTGGCTCCCTCTCTGCCCTCCTGGCCAGGCTTCTGTGCCTGTCCCTCGGCCACAGGGACACCACCCTGGCTGGCAGACCAGGCGTACTCCCTTCCTCGCTGTGCCCAGGGAGGGTTTACACCCCAGAGGCGAGATCAAGCCCAATGTGAGCAGACAGAGGTGCGGGGAAGGAGGTGGGGAGCATGGATTTGGGGAGCTCCTGGGATGCAGGGTGTGCTTTCAGGTGCGCTTAACACATCCCAGTGTCATTAGCGTGAGCAGGAGTCATTCCCACTTCCCCAAGCTGTAATTTCAGGCTCACCCGGATAAATCACCTTGGCCAGGTACCCTTTGATAACATTTGCAGGATTATCTTCACCACTGGGGAACATATTTCCATACTGATTTAATGAAAGCAGAGATTCTGGAGTCAGCAGGAGCCGGAGTCTCATAGACGGCTCCTAATTCAGGAAATTGGACGTGGTTGGAAATGTTTCAGCAGTCAAAGCTTGGGAGATCCTGCTGTGGCTCATTCCTGACGTGAGGCTCTGTGTCCGCAAGATAATAAATCTGAGTTTGGTGCACTTAATCCTGAATTTAAAATACCACAGCCCACATAACACGAAGTGGCTGAACAGGTACAAAGAGGCTCTCCCAGTGGAAAGATGTTGCAAATCACTGAAGGAGTAATTGCAGCTGAAACAGGCTTTTGCTAGCTGGAGAGCAATGTGTACAGGTGGACTTTGGTCACGTAGTCCACAGGCATTCCAGCCAGGCCCTTTCCCAGTCCTCCAAGGTCATGACTCGGGATGCCCCGTCTATCCCTGCATCCCTCACAAGCAGATTTTGGGGCAGATCTTCCCTCTTTTGCTTCAGACACTTGCCTGACTGGACTATTTCTTTGGCAGCTGCCAAACCACCTTGGTTAGAGCCACCCAAAAGCTCACCCCAGCAGTTCAACTGAACCCCATAGCGTGCAGTAGATGCACTGCAGTCCTCAGCATGCAGGACCAGTCTGGGTATGCTGAGGCATACCAGTCCCTATCAGCTACACCAGAAGGCAGGCCCTAAATCAAAGCTACTCACAATGATGAAACTCACCCTTAGCAATCATGTTTCCCTCTTCAACCTCAGCTGAATTACAGCTTGGAGGTTGGGAGGGGTGGGGATGTCCATGAGGAAAGGTGGGAACTTAAGAAACCATGCCATCTCAGCATGGAGAGATCAGCATGGGCTCTTTGAGTGTCAAGGAGAATGCAGGAAGAAGGCTGAGGCGCCGGTAGAAGAGCTACAATGAAAACCATGGACAGCCCTGGCAAAAGATGGGGGTGTCTGGTCACTGCCAGCATCAGGGGATGAGTTCAGGCCCCAAAGGCGGCGGCAGTTTTTTGTGGACTTCCTGGGATTGCTCACCGTACAAGGGCAATTTGCACTTTCCAAGGAGGAGTGAGCAGACATGGACATTGTGCAAGGAAAGGTTAGAGAGAGGGCAACGAGTTGCTATCAGGAGCCAGGCTGTCTCTGAAGCACTGGCCATGGGGAAGATGCCCAGGGTCAGGACCTGAGTGGGATGCCTAACCTCTAGCATAGGACATGCTTGGTGAGGGATTGCTGTGATTTCTGGCCTTGCGTACATGTGCCAGCTGTGAATTTGGTCTGCCCCTGCCACAGCACCTGGCTCTTCTACAGCCCCTTCTCCTGGCTCCATCTTGTCCAGTTTGGAGATTGCAGGCGCAGATGAAAACACCACCTGCCTCACCCTCACAACCAGAGATGAGGCACTGCTGAAGTAATATCCTGCAGACATGATTCCCTTCTCCACACTTGTGGCTCCCTCTGGCCAAGAGTTTGGCATGGCCAAAGGCACTGTTTGCAGCAACAGCATCATGTCGACTCACTCCCTTTGGCTTGGGCAAAGAAGATCTTTTGCTTCCCAAGGTACGATGCAGATCAGTGTCTCTCCCTGTAATACTAAGTAAGGATTTGCAGCAGAGGTCTCCTAGTGAGCAAGAGCCTGGCTGGAAGGGTGGAGGAAAAGGGACCTATCCCACTGCTGAGTTCCTTCACAGTGGGATAAGCCCATGCCACCAAGGTCTGCTGTGATCTGTCCTCATCTTCCTTGTCTCCATCCTTTGCAGATCAGATGGGCCGATAACCTGCTGGCACATCCCCTAGCTGGCTGACCCACCGCACACTGATAAGGAATGAGGTGATGGGAGATGAGATTTGCCAGCTCCAACCAGCCTGGCTCTGCCCTTCTCAACCCACAGTGGCTCTTCCTACACCACATTGCTCCTGAAAATAACGGGCAAGCACCTCTGCATCTGCAGTGTGGTGGAGCAGGTGTCAGTGGAGCTGGGGACACCATCCCTGTCTGGTGTGCCCTCAGGGTGAGCAAGGACCTTCCCTGCCCTGAATTCAGCCATACCTTGTGAAGACGCTGATCCTGGAGCTTTGAGTTTTGTCACCTCATCATGGTGGCTCCAACGCAGAGGTAGGGAGACATGGCATTGTACTGATGGAGGTAGCCCGTGGCCTATAGGCAATGGGACACTCCATGGCCCCCTTGCCTGTGATATTAGCCTGTCGTGCTAATGCCATTTAATTCAAGGCTCCTTGAAAGCCAGCAGAGACACCTGGACTTTCACCAGACAAACACAGGCTGCCTAAGGTAGACCGAAGTCTGAAGGCTGAATTTCCTTGATGTGAATAGCCCTTCCGATGTCTCCTCCGTGATGGTATCCCCTCCCTCGTTATCACCTGATATCCATGAGCTCGTCTCTAATCTTCACAGTAGCATCTGGAGGAAGGTCCCTGGACAGGTATGACTCAAGGACCTGGTGGCTGCTAAGGCTCGATTATAGTGCCCAGCTGCCAGAAACGCTGCAGGAATCACGGAACCTATCCCTGACCTTGCCCATCTCCAGCTCTAAGTGAGCAAATATCTACCCGTTTCCCTTCCCCGTCCAACATTTCTTGCAAGGGAACAGGTCCTCCTAGTCCAGCCCCTGCAACCCGCTAGACTGGCTCCAACAGCAGCTCATCTCCTTGTAGAGGTGTCTAAGGTCTTTTTGCAGGCGTTGAGTCTCACAAAATCTTCGATTTGAAAGGAATTGATTTAATTACACACACATCCTGGGCAGAGGGATGCTGGCCCTAGTTACTTTTTTTCTTCCTCGTATGGAGAATTTCTCCTCATCCCGCACCACGTGGAAGGGATCGGGCTGAAGGGCTGAACCCTGAGGCAGGTTTTCAGAGGGGGGAAAGGAAGAGTGGGTATATCAGAGCAGAGAAGCCCACTTTGGCCTTTACGCCAGCCCCCTGTTGTCATGGGGTGATCAGTGACCTGGCCAAAGGCTGGAGCCTGTCTATCATGTTTAACCCCAGCCGGCAACTAGGACCACACAGATGCTCAGTGACTCCCCCTCTCCCTGCAGAAGAGTAGGGAGAGGAGGGAGAAAGGGAGGGAGAAAGGGAAAAAAACCTTATGGATTGAGATAAAGGCAGTTTAATAGAACAATAATGGAATAATAATAATAATAATAATGATGATAATAAAAGAATATACAAAACAAAGTCATACAACACAAGTTGCTCTCACCACCCAAGGATCTGTTGCCCAGCGCGTCCTGAGTAGTGATCGCGGATCCCGGCCCCCTGGCCAACCCCCATTTATATACTGAGCATGACACCTATGGTATGGAATATTCCTTTGGCCAGCTTGTCCTGTCTACAGTCCCTTTCAGCTTCTATGGAAAGCCTAAGTAGTCCTTGATCAATGTAAATATCACTTGGCAACAACTAAATCAATATGTGTTTTCAACATTCCTTTCATACCAAATCCAAAACACAGCAGCCACTAGAAAGAAAATTAACTCCATCCCATCTGAAACCAGGACACCGTCCATGCCCTCCCCAGCTCCAGCAGGCAGGAGGGTCTCCCTGCTACCTCTGCTGGCATTGATGGCACCACCTGGAAACACCTAGGAGTGACAGCCTCTGGGGTTTGTGATTGAGGGATGGTGACTATCACGTCCTCAGCAAAAGGGGAACTGATGGGCCTCATAGAAAGGGAAGAAGAAAGTATTTCAGTGTGTTTCAGTTCTGGGCCTCTTAAGGAAATCACAGAGCGTCTTGTGATTTAGAGGCAAATATGCAAGACAAGGAGAGCTTTAAGCCACAAGCTTGGCCCACTGCCTGAATTTTTCCCTCCTCTTTCACTGTAATTACAGTTGAGCCATGTAGTAATTGGGTAACTTTTTCCAAAGGAATCCTTTCACCCAGAGTGAATCATACTTGCCACAAAGAGAACATGGAGGCAGATAAAAGACATATAGATCCTATGGCTTATTGTGATAGAGCGTTTTGCCCCCATCCCCTTGTTCCTCAATCCAACAGGTGTGTCCAGGGTAGGTGCAAGAACCAGGCACTAAGCTTTCCTGCAAAATTCCTCCCCACCCCTCCAAGACAGCTTCTGCCTGGGTTGCTGTGCCCTAACAGCCAAGACGATCTCCATGGTTTTGTGGGCGTCTAGGGGTTCTGCAGAATAAGGACTACTTCCCCTCCTTTGGTTCCTGTACCTACAAGAGAGGATAGGAAGGGCTGGGTCAGCAACTGGGCAGGCTCTGGGGACACCAAGGCTTGGTAGTGCAGCTGGGTGACCCAGGATCCAGCTTCAGTCATCTGCTCCTGGGGTTTCACCTGGACCACAAAGAGTTTCCGAGGTACTGAGTGCACTCAGTGATATTTCTTCTCCTCCTGATTTAGCCAGAGCTGAAGAGCCCAGCCCCCCTCCCAGACCCTTCCCGCCAAGTCTCAATCCATCTGACCATTTTCCATGTGGGATAAAAGCCTTGGATAGTAAAACACTCATTGTAAAACTATTTTCCATTGGCTTCATGGCCACACACAGCTGGATCACCTCCTGGAGCGGCAGACAGCCTGCTTGGAAGGGTTGGGTTAGCATCCTGGAGAGAAGCCTGGGTGAGGGTGGGAGGAGGCAGCTCTGCTTGATAGGACCTCCCTCCCCCCAGATCCAACCCCTCCCACCCTTTCCTCGGTCTGATTGGTGGGTGGGGTGGAGAAGGGCTGGGACAACAGCAGCTCTCCATCTATTTAAAGGCAAGGGTGGGGCCCTTTCAGCTACTTGCCTGGGACTGTTGCACCTCGGCGGAGAGGAGCATTAGCCTGCAGAGCAGCAGCACCACCATGTCTTGCGTGAGTAGAGAAAGGGATGTGGCTGCAGGGGCAGCTTTGCTGGAGGTGGTGCTTGGCAGGGTGGGACTGTGGGGAGCGCGTTGGCTTGGTGTGAGGGGTACTTGCACTGTCCTCCTCCGCTTGTTCGTCAGCCCCTGTGTCAGAGGGTCTGCTAGAGCTGGGTGCCCGCTGCTGGGGCGGAAGGATCCCTGCTGCCTCCATTACAGAGGAGTGCCTGCTATTTCTTGTTCTGTCAGGAGGGGGTTTGTTGTTTTTTGGGGTTTTTTTTTTCCCTGCAGGATCCCTTTGGGGAGGTACATGGGTGGTCCTTGCTGGGTTGGCTCCCAGGCTGGGGTAACCTGTTTTTTACAGTAGCTCTGCTCTGGGGAAGCAACTGCGGTAATTTGTATAGCTCTTTGGGCATCTTTTCTGGGCAGCCTTGCAGCTTGCTTCCTGGCTGAAGTTTTCATGAGTCACTGAATAGTTCTCTCTCTCATTCTTGTAAGGAAATGCGCTATATAGAAGTGTCCTTCTGTGAGTGTCAAGGACTGCTGGGGAGATGCTTGTGCCAGAAGAGTGATTGCGCTTTGATTAATTTATCTTTCATTAGGCTGAGGGTGCTTAGTCAGAGAGTATTCCAAGTGCAAACTTACGTATTAAAGTAGAATGGGGAAAAGATTCTGGATATTCTTTGGGTCTTGCTTTTGCTGTGGTAGAAAATGAGTACATACAGGTTTTGCAGGCTATTTTAGTCCTCCTAGAGAGAAGGTGGGGGAAGGTATGTAAGTGGAACAGGAAAATGTTCTTGCAATGCTGAGCTTACAACAAAAACCAAGCCCCTGGGAGCTGGGGAGCAAAGTGTCTGAGTTCCTGGACCTAGGCAAACCTTGAAGTTCAAAACCAAGCTAGGGGAAGGGAGTGGAGGCTCCATCCTTGCGCAGCCAGGCTTGTGTGGGACGACGTGAGACCCACAAGGCACATGGGTGTGTTTGGGACAGGGTGGGTGTGATGGGAGCTTGCAGGTGCTTACACTTCACCGCTGTGAAATACAGATATGTTGATGAGAGCAGCAGGAGAAAGGTTGGGAAATCGGGCACATGTCCCATGTGACTGGGGTAGCTTCTCTGGGATGTCCCTGGTGCGATGCCCTGGAGGAAGGGAGCTTCCCTGTCTCTCCAGCGGTCCAAAGCAATGCACTGGCTTGCAAGGCAGGAGGGAGAACTGCCAAGTCGGAGCAAGTGAACCAGCAGGTACTGAGCTAATGTCTCTGCCCACTCATTTCCACAGGGACCAGTGTGCACCAACTTGGGTCTCAAGCCTGGCCAGCGCCTCACTGTCAAGGGGACAGTTGCACCAAATGCCAAGAGGTAAGTTGTGCTGTGCTGCCAAGGCACCACACTGAGTTGTCTTCTGCTGGTGGGGGACAAAAGGAGTTCTTCCCTTGGGTAGGAGAGCAGGAGCTTTGGAAGGGGTTAACACCAGCAGTGCTTCCCAATGAGTCACTGCTTAATGCGTATTGCAGACCAACTCTACTGCCAAGGGGCTAAGCCAAAGCAGATGTGAAGCTCCAGCTGCGTGCACTGGCAGTGACCACATCCTCTCTAGTGCAGTGTAAAGGAAATGGAAGCTGTGCCTCTACTGAGATTTGGTTTGAGACTGTCCTCACAGCCACATCCTCTCCCCTGCGTGAAGCTAGCCCAGGAGTAGGGACACTGTTACAGTCCCTTGCTCCACTGGGCAAGAGGAGATTAAGGCACAAGCAGCTGGGAGGTCATGGGTGCTCTGGCTCCATGGATGCTCTGAGCCACAGCTACAGCTGATGATGCAAATGGAAAGGCTTCATGTTGCAGCAGGGGGTCTCATAGTGTTGAAGTTTGCTTTCATACAGTGGAGATGTCTCTCAGCTGCTGCTGGGGAAGGAAAGAAGAAAGGTAGTGAGAGGGCAGCTGGTCTTAAGTGGGAATATGCCCCTAAATGTGGGGGGATCAGGATAGCTGGGGCACCCAGGGAAGCCTTTGCAGCAGCCCCCAGCCCTTGTGCAGGTCTATGGCTGGTGGGGCCTCTTGGTGGGCAAGGTGGAGCCCGTAGCTGCTGTACCAGCATTAACAGTGTTCCAGGAAATGTCCCAGCTCTTCCCAGTGCCTTTGCAGTTTGATAGTGTCAGAGTGAAGCCTCCTGGGCTTTCTCTTGCCAAATAACATGCCTCCTCTCTTCTCACCTGAGTAAGAGGCCTGGAGGCAAGGTGGACGCTGGGCTAGGAAGCTGCATCCTCCCACTGCCATTGCAGATGCTTTGGGATAGCTAATGACATGGTAATTATTTCAGCTGCCTACAGGGTGGGGAGAAGGCAGTGGCTGTCAGGCAGGGTGCAGCACCAGCTAACTGTTTGGGGCTGAAAGGAAATGGGAAAAGCAACTGACTCCTCGGGAACTGGTTTGGGAGCAGGATAACTCCCTGCTCAGGACTGTAAGTGCTGAACCTTTCTCTTGTTAAAAGCTTTGTGGGAGAGACACCACTTAGCTTCCAGGGATGGCACTGTGCAGCCTATCTCCCCAGTAGGGGAAAGTTCCCCTTCCTGACACAGCACCATCTTTTTAGGGAAGTTGTGCAGTTTAGGAAAGGGTTACTCTCAGCTGGGCTTGAAGCAACAGACCCAGAGATGTCAGCAGTAATGAGCTGCATGGTACCATAGTATTGATTAAAACTTACTGATGTCTTCTTTCTCTGCAGCTTTGTGATGAATTTGGGGAAGGATGCTTCCCACCTCGGGCTTCACTTCAACCCCCGTTTTGATGCTCATGGTGATGTGAACACCATCGTGTGCAACTCAAAGAAGGTGGAAGAGTGGGGTGCAGAGCACAGAGAGTCTGTCTTCCCTTTCCAGAAGGGAAGCCCAGTGGAGGTGAGGCCTGGGACGTGCTCTCTATACATGCCCTGGCAAAGGGAAGGTGTTTGGCACAGGGCACCCAACAGCGGGGGCTGTACCGGGGCTGTCAGTACAGGAGGTGGCTGGCTTCTGCTTGGCCGGTGCCACCACCCAGGGCTCGGAACAGTGATGGAGGGTTGGGATCAAATGTGCAAGCTCCATCTAGCTCAAAGGGATGTCACTATTGAACCAAGCAGGAAGCAGGCATCTCTTGAGAGACCAGAATAACACTGCTGCTGTTGAAGAGCAGGTTATGCTGCTGAGTGTGTTCGCCCTGCAAAGTGGAGGGTGGCACAGCAATGCTGCAGAAGGGGAAAGGCTTGAGGGTATCTTGGCAGAAACTTTCTGACTCTTCCATTTGTCTTGCAGGTCACATTTGGCGTCAACCAAAATGATGTGACAGTTCACCTGCCAGGCCACCAGTTCACATTCCCGAACAGGCTTGGTCTTGCTGTCTTTGACTACTTTGATACACAAGGGGACTTCACACTTCAGTCCCTCAGCTGGGAATAACTTCCCCTGACACCTCCATCTCAAAGATACAGAAAAAGTAATCAATAAACAAGAGTTTTGGTCTACCTACCAGTCTCAAAAATCTGTTTCATACTGCAAGTCCACATGGGTTGGTCACCTTGCTGGAGGGGTGTGGGGAGCAGGGTAGCCAATGGTGCTTGATTACTGTATGTAGATGGGATTGTGTCAGCCTTGGCCCTTAAAGTCATGGATGGAGAGGAGGGTCAAAAGCCTGAGAAGGCAGGAAGTAAAAAGCTCAAGGAGAGTCTCAGGAGGAAACACTGGGGCTAGATGTGACTAGTGGGGAGAGTAGAGGAGTCCCTTAGGCAAAGTCACTTGCTCTTGAAGTCTAGACTGACACCTTACCCTGCCTGAGTAAACAAACAAAAAAAAATCTAAGCATCCCTGGCTGGCCTTGAGTTGCTGTGCTAGGTAAGCCTAGTGGTACATGGAGTGAGGGGAAAGTTATCAGTTGTGTTAGCTTTGACCTGCAGCCTCTCTGTAGAGGCTGGCTTAAATCTCCGATGTTGTTTTAGGACATCTCGCAGCTGCATGGGGAGAGCAGTAGAAAAGGATGGCTTGCTGGGTGTGGTGGAGCATGCAGTGGGCTCCTCATCTAAATATTTTCTTCCAATAACTGCAGAAGCCCAAATACTGTTGGGCTATAGCTCATGCGGCACATGAAGGCAGTAATGTGGAGGGGTCTAGTTTTTTTTTCTGCCCCATGTGTCTTGCCTGCTCCATGCAGAGCTGGGAGAGGTAGCGATGCCCATCTGGGGTGTGGGATGCTAAGGATTTGCCCATGATGCTTTTTTTTTTTTTTACCCCTTCACTTATATTAGCCCAAATAAGCCTGAGCACTTTTCAGTCTAATCTGAGGCTAGCCTCTGAGGAAATCGAAGATGATGAGGCATGTTTGATGTTACAGTATAGTTCTCACTGGGCTGTAGGTTGTTACCCAAGGTGTCAGCTGGCAGCTACCTCGGGGGCTCTCCCAGTCTAATGCTACTTTGGCAGCAATGACTACTGATGTTGGGCAGGCTGTGCCTGGAGGGCACAGGAAAGGTGGGAGCTGCCCTTTCCATAGTACACAGCAGTTACCAGGTAGGCCTGGGATGGAAGGACATAATCTTTGTGTCCTCACTTCCAGGCTTGGCCATGGGCAACATAAAGCACAAAACATTTGGTGTCCTACGAGGACTTTCTGTAGGTCTGGCTGGGCTGTTTCCTCCCATTAAGCAGCTGCAGAGCAGCTGGAGCACAGGAACTTGCTCCTATGCCAGAAGCACCTCCTGGTTTTGCTCCGTAATTCATGAGGCTCTGCCAGGTCCTGTGTCTCAGGTACCCAAGCGGAGGGAGGCTTGGCTGCTAGGAACTGGGGGGCTAAGGAGGAAGGGGGACATGAGTTGGAGACAAGGGCTCAAGATGGGCTTTTGAGCTGGGAGGCAGGAACACTTAGGTTGTACAAGCAACATGAGGCTCTGCAGCTGGATCTCTCTTCAAGCCCCGTGTTGCCCAAAGCCAGTCTGCTCTGGATGATCACATCCTGCTCTTTAGGTCTACATCTATAATTGTGAACAAAACACCTAACATTGCCAGCCTGTGCATAGGCATGGCTGGGGACAGCATAGCTTGGGAACTCTTCCCACAAGAGTGATACGGATGAGGCCATCCTTTCTGGGGATGAGAGGAGAGTTTTGCTGTATGGTAGTGAGCCATGCTAGGCTAGATGACCTCAAGGTGAGAGACCTGGCCCAGTTTAGGCAGTGGTGTTAACACAGTCTGGCAGACTGGGGTACATTTGGTAGGCCAGAAAGTTGGGGATTTTCTCAACCACAGCAGGGACACGGTGCTGGTGAGGGGCCCCTCCATGAACTGTGATGATGGACACGTAGTGGAGCTTTCTCCTTGCAGCTTCCTCTGCTGGGCTGATCTTGAAAGCTGAACAAATGCACTGAGCTCCCCGGGCTGTACTTCGGAGAAATCTCGCAGTGTTTCTTAAGTGCACATGGGAGGTTTTTTTTAGAAAGACTCTTCAAAGATTTTTTTGTGGAGGGTGAGGGAAGAAAGCTGAGTGTGAGCTTTACCACAAGAGGCTGAACCTGATTCAGGTCTCCTGCTAGCGTGGCTGCTTCTTGAAGTGACTCACTGGTCCTGTGAAATCTGTGACTCACTGTTGTCCTGACATCGTTATGGCTCAGCCCATTGCTAGTGAGGAGGTGAGGGGTGGCGAGGGTTCCCCAGATGTATAATTTAGATATATCGAGGATGACTGCTCCCTTCCACCCACTCCCCACCTTGCGCAAGGCGAAGGCTGGCATGTGAGGGCTGCAGGACCTGAGGATGGAGTCAGGATCCTCGAGACAAGCATCCTCCACACAGATAAGCAGGGTGAGCAGCCTTGCAAAGGGGAAGTCATGAAGGGGAATGCACCGCAACAACGACGATGAAGGAGACTGCACGCTGGCATGGAAGGCGACACACTTTTATTTCTCGACTCGACCCCAGCCAAAGGCTGGGAGATGTTCCCAACCTGGGGCGTTTCTCACCCTTCACCTTCCCCCACAGACCCCAATGACTCTCCGAAAGCCTGGGGGATGCTGTGGCCTCCCGCTGGGCCTGCCGTGGCCTCCCGGGAGGGTGCCGGAGGCCGTACTGTGCCCATGCGGCTGTGGCCGGGCTGCCGGCGGTAGCTGCCGGCGAGCAGGGTGTAGAGGAAGGGGTTGACGCAGCTGTTGCCGTAGGCCAGGCAGGTGACACCGAAGTTGAGGTAGGCCTGGGCGGTGGGGCCAATGCCCAGCCCCTCACCCTGGTACAGCCCGGCCAGCTGCCATGCCCAGAAGGGGAGGAAGCAGGCCCAGTAGGCCACCACGATGGCGGAGATCCTGGAGAAGAGCCGCCGGGAGGGGGCCTGGCCAGACACCGCCACTGGCAGCCCGGGGCCCCAGGCGGAGGACCAGTACGCCCGGGCCAGGCGGGCGTAGACGACACCAAGCACCACGCCAGGTGCCAGGACGCTGGTGGTGAAGAGCACCGTCAGGTAGAGCCGGAAGGCCGCCGGCGTCCAGGTGGGGATGCAGATGCGCTTGTGGGGGCCGCTCCCCTCCCGCAGCTGGGTCATCACCATCATGGGGGCCGTAAGCAGGTGCGAGAGGAGCCAGAGGAGGGCACTGGCCAGCTTGCGGTAAGCGTTGCCGGCCCGCCTGGCCTGCAGCGGCCTGGCCACCGCCCAGTACCTCTCCAGGCTCATGGCAGTCAGGAGGAAGATGCTGGCGTGCATGGTGAGAAGGTCCAGGCTGAGCAAAAGCTTGCAGCCCACGTCCCCAAAGAACCAGTCATGGGCAAAGTAGGTGCAGACCACGAAGGGGATGGTGGAGAGGTACAGGAGGTCAGCCAGGGCAAGGTTGATCACATAGACCCCCAAGGAGCCCGCTGAGCGGCCCGCTACCCTGCCAGAGGCCACCACCACCGTGTAGATGTTCCCCACCATCCCAGTGAGGCACATGACCAGCAGCAGTGCACCCAGTGGCCCCGTGACCGGACTGTCCCCTCCCAGGGCACTACTGCTGTCACCCCCACCACTGCTTTCCTCCAGGAAGCTGCCACCCTCGGGATCTTCTCCAGGCGATGCGCTGATGGGGGAAGGATCACAAGACATCTTTGGGTATGGCAAGCAAGAGCAAGTCAGGCTGTCAGAGACCTGTTCCTTCCCTCTGCCTTCCCCCCCTCGCTGTATGGGACACGTCTAGCCTTAACACGAGAGGGAAGAATGGCAGATTCAGCAGACACAGGGTACTCCAGAGATGTCTATTCCTCACCTTCAGCCACCCAGTCCATTTTGCTGATGTTGTCCATTGCAATCTCCGTCCGGTAGTTTCCCTTAACCACCAAAGGGCTGTGAAGGGGACACCTCCCTCCCCTTCAAGACAGATAGGTGAAAAATAACCTCTGCCAGCCAGGAGGAAATGTCTCTGGTCTTCGCCAGCTCCTCGCTTGTTGCTTTTCCAGTATTCACTGGGACCACGAAAACCAGCAGACTCAGCGGAGAAGTGGTTTTCTCCTTCTCCCAGATCTGTGTCCTCTCTGCTCAAATAGACTCCGGAGAGGTGGGCTCTGCCCCCCTGAACCAGCCCCTGGAGACTTGCTTTGCCCACTGCACTGAGGAATGTGTCTGACTCACAGCTTCACACACCGGTGTGAACGCAGTCCCAGTTTACACCGGGCTCTTAGCCACTAGCTGAGGAGCTGTCCTGGCTCCCTCCTCTTTCTTGCAGACATGCTCCTTCTTCCCCAGTGCCTTCCTCCACCTTCCTCTTCCTTCGTGTTCTTTTTTTCTTTTTCCCATTTCCCCTTGCACAGTATTCCTCATTTGAAAGAGGAG
>VYZM01003373.1:488355-504078 GCA_013398915.1 Dromas ardeola
CTTCCCGCCATGGCGGGCGAGGAGCGGCGCAGGCCGCGGGGCAAGGGCGGGGGGGTCTTCGGGCTTCCCCTGCCCCGCTTGCAGGGGGACGGGCGGCTGGAGGGGCAGAGGCGCCGCGGTGACCTGTTTCCATCCCTCAGCGGCACCGGGAGTACCTGAAGATGCTGAGCGAGAGGGAGGAGGCGCTCGGTAGGTGCTGGCTGGTTGCAGGCGCTGGGCAGTGGGAGGTGGGCGCCCGCGGTCTGACACCTTTGGCTGGGTGGGAAGAGCTGGGACAGGGGTGTTCACGCACTGTCCCACAGAGTCAGCTCCTGTGGGAGAAGATTGTGTCCCCCTGGGAAGCTGGACAGTGATCTGAGCAGGTGCTCACACACTGTCCCGCAATGTCAGTTTCTTGCCCCTCTCATGTCCCCCTGGGATCTGAGCAGTGACCAGTGACCCCTGCAGCCCTCTGGCCCTGGTGGGACAGGGGGTCAGGTGGGTTGTACAGAAAGGAACAAGCAGGAGGACATCTCCAAGGTGTTACCTAGTCCCTTTTGCTGGCAGAAGGAGCTTGCCCTTCATGCTTGTAGTGCCCCTCCACCTGTTAACCCTGCATACAAAGGCTGGGTCTTCCCCCCCAGCATGGCACTGCAGGAGCAAGCAAGCGTATCGTGGAAAAAATTGGGCATTTTGCCGTGCATGATTTCTTGTCTCCCCAGATGAGGCTGATGAACTGGAGCACTTGGTGACGTCGCGCACAGAGTCTGTGAACATCGACCACCCAAACCACATTGTAACAGTGACCACCATCAGTGACCTGGACCTCTCAGGGGCACGCCAGCTGGGACTAACCACCCCTGTGGTAAAGCCTCTTGCTGCTTCTCTGATTGTATCAGCTGTAAACATTCTTGGGGCTGGCTAGGTAGGCCTGATACTTCCACAATACGCCCAAAGATGTGCAGGTGCCTGGGAGCAGGGATGAAATGGGAAAGTCATAACTTTACTTTCCTCCACAACTTATATTGGTCCTCTAAAGAGGAAGAAATGTCCTGTGTGAACAGCTCCCAAACCTACCTGGAATCCTTTGCTAGTCTCAGCTGACCTTGTTTAAGTGAAAGGTACCACAGGGCTGGATGGGGAGAATGTAGTGTTTTAAAAGCAGATACAACACAAGCAGGAAGATTTCAGACTACTGTATGGACTGTCGTCAACCTCCTGTGTCCTGTCCAGGAAAAATTACTATTAGCATGAGGAGGGGTTTTTGTCTCCGTGATCCTGTGCTTGGACCACAAGCAAGGAAACCACTCAGTTCTGGTTATGGTTGCTTTTATTCTCAAAACATATTGTAACTGAGATCTCATATTTGTTTCATAAAGATTTTCAGGCACTGCTTGACTTGATCTTTTTGATCTTCATGACTCATAGCTGGATTTGAGCTCTTTGGGGAAATGCCTGTGTTTGTCAGATAACCTTTTGCATTTCTAAGGTCATCTTTTAATCTGAAAGGCCACTTAAAGAGGTTTTAATAGTAATTTAAGAAAAAAGATGAAACCTTTAATTCATAGTTAAGGCTTCAGTTGCATGGCCATTAAGATCATGCTGAAGTTTTTGGGTCTTAGGGTGGACTATTGTGGGACTTCTCATTGGTTGTCCCTTTCTGAGGGGCTGCAATAAGAAACCTTGAGATTTGGACAGCTAGGGATGTGGAGAATTAAAAAAGACTTTATCCATAACAGATGGGTCATGAAAGAGGATGAAACCAAGAAGGCAGTAGAAACACCAGAATCACAAGACTACCTGTTTTAATGTGTCTATAGGGATTTTTTTATCTTTTGCTCCCTCTTTAAGGGAAAAAGTGATGGATCAGAAGAAGAGAAAGGGGAAGAAGTGGTGAACAAGCCTGTAAGAACAATGCCAAAGAAGTCCAGAAACCCCTTCCTGTCTGAAAAGTATGTATAAATTCATTCAACTCTTTCCCGCTAGGCTCTAGAAGCTGATCAGGACGATCTTGGGTTCCCAGATCAGCCATGTGGTTGCAGGGAGGGGATGCTGTGTTGCCTGGGCGATGGTGGGCAGGAGCCAGCAGAGGGCACTGGCAGAGCACAAGCCTGCCCCAAACGCTCCGTTCTCATCGCATTGATCCCTGGTGACAGCCGCAGGAGGAGGATGCCGTGCCGGGTGGGCTTTGTCCTGAACTGTTTGCCCAGTCCTTCTCGCAGATATTGCAAGGAATGATGTATTGCAGGGTGCAGAGTTTGTCTCTAGGATTAAGGTCAAAAGACACTAAAGCTTAAAGCTTTGGCATACCCCACATTTTTCAGTATCCAGGACTTACAGCTGCTTTGAGGGTACAGAGAATTACTTAACTCTGTGGAGGCAGGACAACCCGCTGCTCAGAAAATTCATTTTGGTTGTTATTGCTCATTGTAGACTTGCAAGTTTTCTGCCCTGTCAGGATGATGCCCAGCACAGTGTTGTTCCCCTGGGGCTTGCCATGGCTGGCGTCCATTCCTGCTGGGCCACACAGGGCTCTCCTGCTGTTGCTGTGGTGTCGCCTTGTTCCTGCAGACTTTGGTCCCCAAACACTTTTCTCTTCCTGCCCTGCACAGGATCTCTTCTCTTACTGCCACGCTGCACATGCATAGCCGGAAAAAGACGAAAGGAAAGCGATCCCAATGTGGGCAAGGCTCACGCAAGAAAATGCAGAAATCCAGCACGGGGCGAACCACTAAGACTCAGCGACGGAGGCTGACGGGAAAAATGGGCCGTGACCAAGACTAATGGAGAAAACTAGTGCTTGGACCAGCAGCTGGGACAGCACTTCATCTGGCCTGCTGCACTTTGGGACCTCTTTGTTGTGGGCAAGGGCCTTGTTCACTTGGCTCTCTGACCAGCAGTGAGCCCAGTTCAGCCTTTCTCTCACCTCCTGAGTACTGGCCAGGATCACTAGATGCTCTACCCATTTATTTCTGCGGTGATCTCCACCTAAGTGTCTAGGTGCCACAGGCTCTCTAAAAACTTCTGCTGGGGATTGGATTCTCTGTTTGGTGTAATCCTTCTGTCCTTGGGCCTGCCCTTCCAGAGCTGATACTTGGCTTTATCAAAGGAGAGGATCTGGGGCTGAGTGCGACGGGCGTGTCATCAGGGCAATTTATGCGACTAGGAAGAGCTCTGCTTCCACTCATGAATCAGTGACCGGGCATTTCTGCTGTGCAGTAAATCCTTTTTCCGTGGAGATAAGGCGTCATCTTGTTTCATGTGTTTCTTCTCCAGTGCCACACCTGAATGCCGCGGTACTTTTTGTCTGGTACCTGTTGCAGGTGAAATTTGGGAACTTTGGAATAAATCTTTAAGTCATTTTGCTAAGGAAAAAAAAAAAAAATTTGTGACTTATTTGAAGCATAACAGCAACTGTGCTAATGCCAGTACCAGCTGGGAAGAGGGGAGATGATTCCTGTTGCTTAAAGGATATTGAAATCTGCTGGCCCTTAGGAAAGGGAATAGCTAAGAGCTATTTCTGTGGTAACACAGAACCAGCCAGAGCAGGAATGGCTCATTCCATTTGTCTGCTGAATGTGCCGATGTTAATTGTGATAGCTCAGAGGAGTACAAAATGCCCTTGCTGTATGTGTGTGGCCCTCTCTGGGATGGGAGTGGCAGAGGCTGCCCTTTACTTCAGGGCTGCTGCAGTCATCAGCAGTTAATTGCCTTTCTTCTTGGGACTTCTGTATATGTTTTTTAGCATGGATGCCTTCCGCAGGGTGGGAAGGCTTGGATGGTTGAGGAGTGCTGGTGGCAAAACTGGGAGCGAATCCTCTGAGGAGGAGAGAGAGCCTAGGCAGCATGCTGGCTTCCAGTATCTGTAGGAGATGGTGGCTGCTCTGCTTCTGGCAGCCAGGCCCCCTCCCTTGCCACATGTCTACTGGCGAAGAAACGACAAAGGGAGAACAGGGCTGTGTGGCCAAAACCCACACCAGAAAATTGGCAACACGGCAATGGGCAAGTATGTAGAATCCTCATGCCAGAAATGGGAGGGGGAAGAGTAAACCAGTGCCTAAGGCTTTATGGAGGAACATAAGAGCAGTGCTGATGGCCACCAGCTGCTAAAGCTAAGGGCACCAGCCTGATGTGTATCTCATTGTTTCTTGGAGCGTGCACTCACAAACACACAAATTCTTCAGAGCGTGTTGGGGAGGGATGTCTGATCTCAACACAGAGCAGCCACACAATTTCTGCTAGACCATGTTCCTCTGGAGGGAGCTGTGTGACACATGCTAGTGGTGAGGACTGGGGTCCTTTTGCACCTCCCTTTCTCCTCCAGAGAAGGTAAATGGCAGGGAAACAGATACTGTTACTCCTGTGCCACCAGTGCCTTGTGTGCTTGGACTCTGAGTCCCACCGTGAGCTGAGACTTGGCGCTCTCAAGCACAAATTCTGAGTAACACTGGTCACACCATGAAAGTGCAGTGTGTGTGGTTTCCTCACTCCGAAAAAGCTGTGGTTATCTTCTCTTGTGCTGCCTTAAAGGCCACTCCAGAAAGCTCACGGGGTTTAATGTGTGACCTTGCCCATCTTCTTGTCTCACCTCGGGGTGGTGGGTGTTTCAGAGCTGCGGAAGCACAACTTGGTGGCAAGGCCAAAAGTCGCATCCAAGTAGTGCCATGTGCAGCGCACAAATTTGTTTTTCTTCTGGTTTGGGAGTTCCATGCTCTAGAGCCGTTCTGTGGTGGTTGGGTCTAAGGGGGATGTAGGAGGGAAGGAGAGGGAACTTCTGTTTAGAGTGGTGCACCACACCACTCTGAGGCTGTGCCTCAAAGCTGGAGGACAGCGTGTGACACCCTTGGTCTGGGTAACAGGTGACTTGCACTTGCCCCAGCCCCAGGAGTTTGCTCTGGAGCTGGAACAGCTGCTGTTAAGGCAAGGTACAGTTTGTGTGTTTGTGAAATCTGCTCAAGTGTGGAGTGTGAACTGTGGGTTGGGTTGCCTTCTCCAGCCTGTAGACAGCCTGGCATGGTGGTTGGGACAGCGCTGGATTACCTCTTTGTAATCCTGCTGGGATGTCAAGAGTGACCTCATTAGCTCTTTAGTGTTTCATAGAATGCTTTGGGTTGGAAGGGACCTTTAAAGATCATCTAGTTCCAAGCCCCTGCCATGGGCAGGGACACCTCCCACTAGACCAGGCTGCCCAAAGCCCCATCCAGCCTGGCCTTGAACAATTCCTGGGAAGGGGCATCCACAACTTCTCTGGGCAACCTGTTCTACTGCCTCACCACCCTCACAGTAAAGAATTTCTTCCTAATATCTAATCTAAATCTCCCCTCTTTCAGCTTAAAACCATTGCCCCTTGTCCTATCGCTCCACTCCCTCATAAAGAGTCCCTCCCCATCCCTCCTGTAGGCCCTGTTTTTTATTTTGCTGCCAGGTGATTTAGAACAATCTCTTTTTTTAGTTTGTTTCCCTGGCCCTAATAACTTCCGAGCCTTTCTCATGCGTCAGCTGAAATCTTCAATGGCCACTGCCGTGCTCTGAAGACTTCCAGTTCCTGCTGGAAGTTGTGTTTTCACATTTAAAAAAAAAAGCATATGGAAAAACTGAGAACTGTTAAACACCATAGGGTGTTAACCATCAGGATTGTTCGCTGCGCTATTGATTTCTCTGTTTGATCGATTAAAGCTTTATGTTCTAATGTAAATTACTGACTCAGCCCTAGCCTGCTGTCTTTGTTACTCACAGGGTGTGCAGTCGGGCTACCCCAGGCTATATTGGATCAAGGATATGAGCTCCCAGACACAAGTTGCTGCCTTAAGTGCTTGCCGGACACATCACAGTTCATACCAGGCCGTGGCTTAAAATTTTTCTTGTTCGCTGCTTCCCCTTGTTTTCAAGATAGAGTTGAGCATTTTTGTTGGGTTGTTTTTTTTTTTCTCTCCCCGTAGCTGCTCACAAACAAGTTCCAGCTGTTCAGGAGGAAGCCGCTTCCGAATAGAAGATACCTGCAAAAATGAAGGTGCTGGTGCAGCTGCTGCTCCGAGAAGGAAAAGCGGAGACCAGCCGCTCCCTGTCTGCTCCCCCTTCCGTGGCCTCCGCGGGGGCTTCCCACGCTTGGCTCCGCAGCGAGGCCGCCTCGGCCACCTGCGCCTTCCTCCTGCTCACCTCATCCGCCCGAGGGCTTGCAAGGGAGAGATGCGAGGCTTTTTGACGTGGGCTGCCACGCTGGGGTTTTCCATGCATGATGGCTTTTGCTGGCTAGACTGCGATTCCGCACACATGCGCGCCCAGAAATGTAATTGGGATTACAGAGGATCAAAACCAGATCGGGAGCCCGAAAGGTCAGACGCTTGGGGAGGGAAAAATAGGAGGGTGGTGCAAAGGAGACATAGCTGCAGTGTGTCCGTGAGCGGTGTGGCAGTTGGTGAACCGTATTTATTGCTCTGAAGTAGCGTATCAAGCTCAAGGCTGTTCCCAGTACAGTCCCACTGGTGGTTCCAGCTCTGTATTCCAGAAATGAACTGGGGGAAAAAGTTACTGGGAGAGCAACAAGAACTGTTGGGCACTAATGGAGCTGAATAACTGGGGTTGTCTGGGAAAGACAGGTTTGAAGAGTGGGTTGCAAACTGCCTTCAGTGGGTAAACAGAAAGTGAAATTAAACTTCTTTTAACGCTCACAGGGAGTGGGAAGAGGAGGAGGATGAGTTGTAGCAGGAGCAATGGAGAACAGATGTTAAGCACGTTTCACCAGGAACAGCGAGGCTCAGGCAGGGCTTGTGCCGGGCAGGTAAAAGCCCAGGCAAGACAAACCTCTCTGGGGAGTCCTGTGGGTAGGGATGGTCTCCGGTTGGAGCCCTGCTGGGGACACGGTGACATTGGGCTGTCTCAGCGCTTGCAGATGAGTCCGCTGCTTAGGGCTGAAGTTAATTAATTCCTGGGGTGACGCCCGAGGGGGGAGCGCTGGGGTAGACCCTCGGCAGGCGGTGAGGGGGTCCCGGGGAGGAAGGACAGGGAAGAGGCCGAGGTATGAGGGGGACAAGGCGGGGGGGTTGAGCCGCTGCCCGCTGTCCCCTCCCCAGCCCCGGGGCCACCAAGCCCAGCCCGGCCCGGCCGGGTCGATCGCCCGCCGGCTGACACCGGCACGTGGGTGCCATAGCCCCGCGCCTCCGCCAGCCACTCAGAGGGCGGCATTCAAATCACTGCTGGGTGGCAGCCAATGGGAGGGGAAGGGGCGGGGGCTGGCTGCCCGCAGTTCCCACGGCCAGTTTCATTGAGGGGGCAGCTCGGCGGGCGGCGTGGTGCTGGGAGCCACAGGGAAGCTGAGGTACTGGGGGCACTGGGCGGTGTTGGGAGCACTGGGCATGGCTGGCTGCATGTATGTATGCATGCATGCATGCCGGATGCCCTGGGGATCACAGCATTATCCTGGCAGTAGGCCCCTAGGGATGTGGGGAGCAATGATTTGCCCATCAGGCAGTGGGGTGCCATGGGCTCCACTCTGTGGGCAGGGGTGGGCAGCGATGTTGGGATGTTTTGTGCTGCGGCCCTGTCAGTTGAGTGCTTAGGCTCTTGTCTGGCTTTTGGTGTGAACGAGTCAAGAAAATGTGCCCCAATGCGAGGATGGAGTCTGCATGGTTGGCACTAGTGCAACTTGCTGTTTTGCAAATGAGTGCACTGACAAACAAAAATTACGGCTTGGTTTTGGCATTGACAGTTGGCCCTGGTTGTTTTGGTGAGCAGCCATAGCCTTGATCAGCTGCTGTGACTCAAGTGTCCATGTTTAGGGGAGCAGTGGCATATTCACATCTGGGATGCTGGACTCATCCCACACTGATTTCCTGTCCTTCTGTTGGTGCCTCCTCCAGTCAAATTAAGTGGAGCCCTCCCAGCACAGATCACATCCTCAAATCCAAAGACTCGCTTTCAAACCCTGCGGAACAGAGGAGGTGATGGTGAGCAGGATGCTTGCAGAAAGCCAGGACAGAAGCGTGGAGCCCAGCTTGTTGCCTTTCAGTTTTGCAAGCAACTGTCCTACAGGTCTCAGAAATTTTGGTGGAATCAACAAGTTTAGGAAAGCTCTCAGTGGGTTTCCAAATTTCCTAAGCTGCTTACATCTTTATAAGCAACATAGTCAAGAAGAAAGGTTTCCTTTATATGCCTTTTAAGAGAGTTTGAAGGAAGAAAACTTCCATCAAACAAAATAGCAGGATGTGAGCATCATTCCCTCTGTTCACAGGGTCTCCCAAACTGGGGCAGTGTCAGCAGTCATTTGAGAGTGCAGTGCAGTGCCCCCTTCTAAAAGTGGTCTCTGCCAGAGCATACCCTTTTATTATCTATAATTACATGGATCATACTGATGGCCTTGCACCTGGATGCCCTTTCATTCCAGTATTGCCAGCTGAGAGCAGCAAACTTCAGTCTGGGAATAACATTCCTGCTTCCACAGGAGCCTGAGGCTGGGGAACCAAAAGCTCTGGGCTGCTGCTGTTCCTTCCTCCTTTCCCTCCTGACTGCCCGCTGCCAGCAGCCTGTCAGCCAAAGAGATTTGTCCCTGCTGCAGACAATGTCTGGTTTGGTAGATGATGTTCCCTGCATGAACTTTGAAGCCAATATATTTGCAAAGAGCCTGTGCCAGCACTGTTTCCGAGCCGCAGGGGCTCACCAGCACGCTATCCAGGTGAGTTCCTCCATCCCACCTGGAGGCTATGAATACTTCATTAAGGGCTCCTTTGTTTCACGTAGGGACTCCATGTGCCTTTGTAGAGATGGAAATCCCTAACACAAAGGCTCAGCCGGGTTTTCTAGATGTCTTTGGGGGAAGGCTGCATTGGGAGTGAGTCTTCCCAGGCATAGGAAGCCACAATTTAGCTGTGCACAGACCTGAGCTGGGAGCCACTTAGCCAGGAAGGGCTGGACACCAGCTACAAGGGGCTCGATAGATACTGGAAGGGAAAGCAGGGGTGTCGCAGATGCAAAACTACGAGGCGGGAAGGGAGGCACTGGCCAAGCAGGAACCCACCCTGGATTAATCTCTCCTTCATGCCTCCTGGCATTTACAGCCTGCCTCACCTAAAATGTGGTCCCAGTGGATGTCCCTGTGTCCCCCAGCTGTCAGCTTAGGTCTGGGGCTGAGTCCTGTCCCTGGGGCTGCTGCAATGACCTGTTCCCGCTGGGAAAGGAAGGAGGAGGATAAATCTCATGGGATGTTGGGCTCTGGATACCTCAATCCAACATGGCCCTTCGGCACAGGGCTGGACGCACAAGCCGCTTGGTTGCCTCTGACCAGGCAACAGCTGGTTTCATGTTCACAGAGGGTTTCATGTTGTTCGCCGTCCTCCAGGAGCGACTGGCCTGGGATGATGAAATAGTAATGAGCCTCCCTCTCTCTTTCTCGCCCTCTCCCTCTCTCCCCCTGGCCCCGGGTCCTCTAAGGTTACCTCAGCCCTTCACCCGCGATCTGCTCAGAGCCATCGCCTCTGAGCGAATCCCAGTGCGGGCGAGACACTGGAGGGAAGGCGGTGCGGACAGCCAGCTCCCCAGAGCCTCCCCCCTGCTGCTCATAAGCCCCGCAGGTAACGGGGCTGGGGAGGATGCTAAGACATCTACAAGCCCTGACAGAGAGAGGCAGGGGCTGAGGCTCCAGCCTTCTCTGCAAAAATCACCCTCCCTCTTGGCTCCGTTGCCTCTCCCCAGGCTGGTGAAGGAGAGTGGTTGCCAGCAGCATCAACGCCGATGTGAGGGGGGGGCAGATTCCCTGAGCCCTCATCCACACACGCTGTCTCTGGGATGCCTGCAGCATTCAGCATCAAATAGGGGCGTGGTGGGCCTATCTGGCCTCCTGAAGTAGAAGAAAAATCTCAGCGGTGGGCTGGGAGAGGTATCAAGAGCCCCAGAGGCCAGTCTGTTCTCAGAGGAGGTAGAAACAGCAGGCATTTCCGAAAGGCAGCCTTCCTCCTCATCCTCGACACGCTGACAGCACCATTCAATCCCCTTCTTCCTCGCAGGAGCATGCCGTGGAGGTCTCAGGGCACGATGCCGGCAGCGACGCAGACCCAGGCGGGCCCTGGGACGCCCTCCACATTTTAGCCCCCCAGTGTGAGGTATACGTGTGCGTTGGCCCAGCGGAGGGGACGGAGCGGTGAGTACGATCCGGGAGCCACGCTGCTCCAACGGGCCCCCTCGATGGGAAGAGTGGAGGAGGGGGAGCGGGAAGCCAAGCAGGGAGAAATCAGGTACATTCTCCCTGATGCTCTGCAGACCGGCATCTGGGGAAAAAGAGCTGAACAACCCCCGCGCCGTGCCCTCTAACTGGGTTCCTCTTGGCTGTCGTAGGAGAGGTCAGGGGGCCACGAAAAGAGTCTCCTTCCTCCTCTACAGCAAGGCTGGTGGTCCCAGGATGGGCTCTGTCAGCCTGTGTCCATCCAGTGGAGAGAGAACCAGTGTGGCTTGGGCTGCCGGTGCTGCCACCCGTCCCTAAGCTCTGCAGGCTGTGCTGACTACCAGCTGTCCTCTCTCCCTGCCCCACAGCTGGCACGAGAGCAGGGGATATCCCCCGCTCAGCCCCGGAGCTGAGGGTGAGCACAGAGAAACTGGCACCGACCCCAGCGCCTGTGCCGAAGCCAACTCCTCACTTGCCAGGGTGAGATGGGGATCTCTTGTGGTTTGGGTTATTTTGGTCTCCCCAGCCCCCTCAGCCTTTCAATGCCACTTCTGCTGGGCACATTCAGAAGGTCTTGAGATGTAAGGGGGGATCAGCTGAGACCCTTAGTCTCCGCAAAGGAGGCTCTCTCCCTAAAGAGCACGTGAGATTCGGTTCTGGATCCCCCATGTGGACTTTCCTATGTTGTTTCTTGCTGTGCCCATTGATGTTGGGCTGGGGTCATCTTATGCCCACCCAGCTCCTCTCCTCATTCCTTTTTACCAGGAGCTTTGGGCTGAACAGGCTGTAACTTCTCATATATGCTCTTACCTCCTTCCAGCCCACAAAAGCTACTGGTCCCCATTGCAGAGATCTGCCCTATCTTGTCTCCCAGGATGGGGAAATGACCCGGTTGTGGGACAACACTTTGGGATCAGGCAAACAGGACATGATGAGCTACACGGGCCACAAAGAGGAGGTGTGGCTGCGAGCCCCACAGGCAGACAGACCCAGGTGGGCTCAGCCTGTTCCCTCTGGATCCTGGGTGAGAACTGAGGCCCAGGGCTTTAGGAAAGAAATCTGCCCGCTGAAAGCAGGTACACTTGGTTTGCTCCTGTGTGAGATCCTACCTCTGGTTTGCTTTTCACTTGGGGGGTCTCTGAAGTTCACAGCGGATCTCTATCTAGGTTCAGCATCTCTTTACCCAGTTCTGGTCCCAGGAGGCATTCAACACCTCTGTGGGCACCATGCAAAGGGATGAAGCCCAGAGTCCATGAGATGGCATCTCTGTGTGTGCTGATCATGAATCATGGGTCTCACGGGTGTTCTCTGTCTGCATGGTTTGGCATGGCCTCGGCTCACAGTGTTGTGTCCCAGCGCTCCCACCCTTCCTGGAGGGAGTCTGGGTTTTATCTCTGCGCTCCTGGACCATTTCTAGCTCTCCTCCGAAGACCTGCTTTGCCATGGAAGTGGTGGCATCCCGTGTTTCTCGTGCCTCCCCCAGTAACGGCCTTCTCCCCGTCCCAGAGCGCCGTCCCACCAGCCAGAAGCCCGAGGAGAGCTGGCCGAAGCCCCGCATAGAGAGTGGCTATTTCTCCCTGGAGCATCGGAAAACTGACCCTCCCTGGGCATCCACCCCGCCGCGTGCCCCTGCTGGCTCCTTGCTGGCCCGCAGTGACCCGGTGGGCAGCGGTGGGAGCCTCACTGGCTCCCAGGTTCGGGAGCACCGTGGACACCCCAGCGGTGTGGGCACGGAGGGGCGGCACGGGCTGGAGAGGCAGGAGTACACGGTGCTGGCAGACCTGCCCAAGCCCAAGCGCCTCGGCCAGCGGGATGCTGTTGGCCACTGCAGCTCCCGCACGCTCAGCCCCGGCCGGGTGGAGGTGGAGAGGATATTTGGCTGCGAGCGCAGGTGAGAAACGACAGGTCTCTGCAGTGGTCAGAGGTGGGTGATCGACCCCCTGTGCTGTTGGGGGGCCTCCCACCTCCAGAATCGCCATGCTATCTAGCCCTGATGGCAAAGCTCAGCTTTCAGCTGTGTTTACCCAACAAAGGGTTGGGTTTAGGCGCAGTGGCTGCTGGCCTGGGGAGCTCCCCCCTTGTGGCATGCAGGCAGCTGAGGCCATTGGAAAGGTGGAGCAAAGCCTCGCTGCTGGAAGCAGAGGGAGCAGCCCAGCCTCCTCATCCTCACAGCCGCCTCCTGGAAGCTGCAGGATGTGCTATGGATCAGGGCAAGCCACAGAAAGGGGGAAGGAAAGAGGTGGTCCCCATTCCCAGCCTCAGAGGCTCCCGAGGGATCCAGGATCCACTGTAGAAGGACAGGACAGGACAGGGGATGCAAAGAAGTACCTAGTGCTGGTTGGGTCTTGGCTGGAGAAGCGAGAGTGGTACCAGTGTTAGTGGCACAGGGAAGGAGGGGATGTAAATGGGGACCAGGGAAGTGTTCTGGGCAGGTGGGTGTGATGTAAGGGACCACACAGAGGGAAACTTAGGGAATAGTGTGATGGGTGAGGCATCAGGACACAAAAGCTGGTGTGATTGAAGCGATGGGGAAAGGGAGAGGCTACAGTACATGCAGTGTCTGGGGCAGGAAGGGGTGCCTGACCCTGCCTGACCCTGCAGGGTCAGGCTTAGGTGGAGCAGGGTCTGCAGGGGCTCTGCTGCTGAGCTGAGCCTGGTGGCAGCCAGACAAACTGTGTTTCTGCAGGAAATCGGAAACCCTGGAGGCTTTCCAGGCCCTGGAGGAGGGCCGCGTGGACCGGCTCGATGGCAAGACCCCAGTGCCACCCAGCAAAGGCCATGTAATTTGGAGGCAGTCCAGCCCCAGCCTGCCCAAGGAGGTGAGGCTTGGCTGTGCAGTGGGACCGCATCCCAACTCCCCAAGCTGGGTTGATTTTCCCTGCCACATTTTCCTCTGTTTCTGCCACATGCTTCTCTCTTCTGTTCCCCTGCTCCCTCTTCCCTGTATTCCTGGCCCTCCTCTGGCAGTGGACTGGGACTCTTGGCTCTTAAATGGCAGCAGCCCTTTCACCCTTTGGGTGCAAGGGCTTCTCTTCAGTACAGGCTGGCTCCATGCACAGGGATGCAATTGCTGTCTGTGGAATTATTTAACTAAACTGTCTCCCGGCCCTAATCCCGTCTCGTTCTCACTCACTGGCATTTATTTTTTTTTAAGAGGACTCTCTGCTCTCTCTCTCCCTTGTGTCCCTAGGGTCAGCGGCTCTCCTGGCACCTAGAGCAGCGCAACAGAGACCCCAAGGAGACCCTGCGTTCCCCCAGCCCAGCTCGGCACCCCGAAAAGGCCAGCAGGAACCGGGGGGATCCCCCGCGCCCTGCCAGCCCTGGCTGGCTGCTGGAGAGAGGCAACCGAAGCCTGCGCTCTGCAAGCCCAGCCCACCGGTCAGAGAGGAGGGCAGGAGAGCCCATGAGTCCTCCCTGGCGCTCGGAGAAAAGCTGGAGGAACCATGGGGAACCTGGCCATCCCCCAAAATCAGAGAGGGGACGAGCCTCCTGGCAGGCAGGGGGTACGGGGCAAGCCCCAGAGAGGAAGATCCGAGGGGACTCCCTGCACCCCGCAGGCCTCAGGAAGGGCTCGGATAACAGTGGGCTGAGCCGGGCAGGGCCACCACCACGGTCCCTCAGTCCCGGGAGGCGTACAGAGAGCACGTGGAGAAGCCAAAAGGAGCTCTCCCCTTCCAGCCCGGTGCGGGGGACAGAGAGGCAACGGGCGAAGCCGGGGGAGCCACCACACCTCGGGGGGGCCAGGAAGACATCTGAATGCAGCTGGCAGAGCCTCCGGGAAAAACTGCCGTCCTCCCACCCCGGGAAGGGTGCCAGCAGTGACTGGAAAGGCAGAGGCAAGCCCCTGCGCCCCACGAGCCCAACACGACCACTGGAGCAGGACTGGAGGGGCCAGGGGGATGCCCACCAAGTGCAGGCGTGGGAGAAGGGCTGGAAGCACCAAGAGAAGCCCGTGTGCCATGCAGACTTGATGCGCCAGCTGGAAAGGGACTGGAAAAGCCCTGCTAGATGTCTGGATGTAGGATTACGGCCAGATGACAGCTGGAAAAGGCCTGAGAGTCCAGCACAGCGGCTGGAGGATGACTGGAAGGCTCCCGAGCACACCCGAGACACAAACAACCCAGAGAAGCCATTAGAAAGTGACTGGGGGAACAAGAGGCTTCTCATTTACCACGTGAGTACGGCAGGGCCAGAGGTGATAGGGACCCTGCCAGGTGTAAAACTGGCAAGGACAGAGTGGGTGGGTCCCCTGGGTTGCAATTCTGGCACACCCTGGCTCCCTGGATCCTCTGCTTCTCCAGGGAAGCCGCGCTGCCTGTCTGGCACTGGGAGGAGGGAAGATGCTTCTGCCCCTGGCCCGCACCGGGAGGCAGATGCTTGGATCTGAGATACCAAGATGAGAACTAAACGCCCATAGCTTCAGTTCCTGCTTTCTCCCCCTGCAGCCCCAGCTGGGTGGAGGTGCCTTCCCACCGCAAAGCAGCGCTGGCTCCTTGGGAAGCTCGCAGCCACGTTCGAATGCCAGTGAGAAGCACAACAAGGTAGGGACCAGGCCCTGGGAATGCTGAGGAAGGGCAGCTGCTCTTCCCTGGAGGTCACTGCGGGCATCACCTGGGTCTCCAGCACTTGATTTGAGCAGGCTCAGCATGGTGCTGCCTTCCCATGACCTTCTGGGCACCACGCTCACTAACACCCCCTTCCCTTCATCCTTTGCCCATTTCTCAGGTGGGGAAACTGAGGCACAGAGTTTTTCGAAAGCCAGAGAGGGGCGAGCAGTAGACCTGGGACTAGAATCTCAGCGTAGCTGCTTTCTTTCCCTTTATTACTGCCTGGTGGTATGATGGCACCGAGGATTTCACGGGGATGAAGTGGGCTTTAGTGGCATGAAAGATGATATGGTCAATTGTGTTGGTGTTCCTGGGATACCAAAAATGGTGCGAGAGCAGCTTTGGAGGGCTGTAGAAAGTGTCCCGGGAGCCCATGTAGCTGGCAGTTGTGCCCCAGTCCCTGCCTCTGTCCCCATCCATGTGCGTCAGTCGTTGTGTCCAGGTTGTCTCCTGCTAGGGCCTGGCTTTATGCTTCATACAAGGACAAACTGCAGCTGGGCAGGAGGTTCCCAAAGGCCTCCAAAACTCAAAACGGATCACATCCTTTGCCTCAGTTTCCCTGCCCCAGCCCAGAGAGGAGCCCAAAGCCCTGAGACCCCCCTGCACAACTGGGGCTGGTTCACCCCACCTATTCCAGGTTTCTTCAGTGCTGAGCTCTGGGCCAGGCACCTTCGAGTCACCTTGTGGCGAGAAGAGTCGCCTCGGTGTAATGGCACAGCGGAGCCTGGCATTTCATGGTGCGCAGCCCCCTGCCCCTTTTCCTTTGGGACCCACTCTAGCAATTCCCCTTCACGGTGCCAGCTGGCTTTCCGGGGGCACCGGAGAAACCCCCTCCCCTCTGCCAAGACCGCAAATCGCTGCTTTAGGCGTTCATTTGGGGTGGGCGGGAAGGACATAAATCCGAGCAGCTTCAGGAGCGAAGGTGAGGACCCTGCCGTGTGCACACACAGGACGGGACTGCTGAAAAATCCCTGTCCGTTAAAAAAA
>VYZM01003373.1:504876-518276 GCA_013398915.1 Dromas ardeola
GCACCGCTGGTCCCCGGGGGACTCTGGCCACGCCGGGTACTCGGGGCTGTGGCTGAGGGTCGGTGCCTCCTTGCCTCCCTTCCCCGTCACCGCCGGGCTCCCCTCCTGGGCTCTCTCCCTGGCCGCTCGGTGGAGTCACTTCGTTAGCGTCACTTCGTTAGCGGTGGGCACCACCCTACCTACATAGACAGCGCTAACGCTGTGTGTAAGCGGGGACCGGGCTGAGGCCTGCTGAGCTCGCTGCACTGATGACCACGATCGGATGCGAAATCCACATCTTCCCCCCCCCGCCCCGGGCATGGGGAGCTCCTTCTCCCTGTGGGAACCAGATGCGGTTTCGGGGTAGGGAGCATCCCACCCCTGGGGCAAACCTTCTTGGCTAGGGATGTCTGCTGGCCCGGAGGGGAAGGCTGTTGAGCAGAGTAGGGTAATGGAAGTGACAGGCTGGGCTGTGCCCCCCGGCGTTTCACATGGGGGCAGCGGGAAAGGGAGAGCCTGTCGCCTGCTTGCTTTTGCAGCATGTATGGATTCAGGAGCTGCATGTGTGCTCCAGCCTGGCAGCGATTTCGCTTCCACCAAACTGAAATGGAGTGGTTTTGCTTTGTGTTTTGGCCTGAGGCCCGCGCCTTGTGGAGCGGGTTCCCTTTTTGGAGGAGAGGAGATATTGCGTTTTCCGGGAAGCCGAGAGCCCCTTGCATCATCTCTTGGAGGTGAGAGGAAGCAGCGCTCCAGGACCTGCGGTCCTGAGGAGCCTTTGGGAGCGGGAAGAGCGGGAGGCATGGTGATGGCAGAGGCTGGCGATGGAAGGAGCACTCCTGACCATCCCGTCCCTCCCCTCGGATACCAAGCTTTCTCAGCCTGCCACAGCCACTGGTCCATCCCGGCGCCTCTGTACCACCCAGGAGCCATTCTTTCGCTCCCACCCCATCCCCTTTCCTTCTTTGGTGTTTACATTCTTCAGATACTTGCAGGCTGTTATCACCTCCCCTGTAGCCCTTCTTCAGCCAGAGCAGGCAGCTGCCTCTCCTTAACCTGATCTTGTAAGCCAGTCCTTCCAGACGTCACCTATGTCCCCGGCTGCTTGGGACCCCCTCTGGTGCCTCTACCTGGCCAGCTGCAGGGCTGTATGTATGACTCTGGTGGGTACGGATGCAGTCAGGCAAAATTGCTGCTGCCACATTCCGAGCCGAAGCCTCTCCATCCGCAGCCCCAAGCTGCGCTGCAAGGCCGTGCGTTTTGCCGGGGGTGCATCCTGCCGCATCCTTGCGTCTCCGGCACCCGGATCTCTCCCAGTAGTTCGGCTTTCCTGCATGTTTCCTCCTCCCGCTGCCGGGCTGTTTCCTCTGGATGGGGGGTTTGATTTGAACCCCGCTGTCCTCTGCTGGTATCCCGATCTCTTTATGCCGGATGAGGAAGCTGGATTTGGTTGTGCGGAGGGGGAGAAAAGTGGCTTTAAGCATTTTGTGCACCAGCTGATGCCTCATCCTACAGTACCAGCCACACGATGACAAGAATAGTTCAAAGCCAATTCCAGAGCTGTGGCTCTGCGTCTAGGAGATGGTAGGGAAAACAGGAGCCCTGTGCAATTTGCCCGCTTGGGACAAGCCCTCCAGGGGGATTTTCTGGCCCCAGTACTGCGTCAGGGGCAGCGGTTCTGGCAGGACTTTGTGCCAGTTGTCCCAGCAGCCTAATTAGTGTTAATCATTTTGGCACCTAATGCTTTGGGATTGCAAATCCTCAATAAGACAAGACCCAGCTGATCCATACAACAGCCCCAGTCAGGAGTCCTTTCACTCCCTCTCTCCCTGTGTTGTTTTTCCGCCGCCATGGAGCCTGCCCGGCTCTCTTCTGCCGAGCGCACGTGCGTCCTGGGAGGGGGGGAAGGTTGCGCTTTGACGTTTCGCCTCTTTTCCTTCCCTCCCGCCGCTCCCAGTTTGGAGCCGGAGCTGAAGTCACCGGATTGGAAGGGATAACGGGAAAAAGGGTGGAGCTGCTGCAATGGGGAAAGGAATTAATTTTCAGGGTGCTTTTTCAGGGCGGCAGTGGGGCCGGCAGGACGTCCGGGTCTGTAGGGAGGGGGATGCGCGCGTCCCCCTCGTCTCTCAACTGCTGGCAGTGCCCGTCACCTCGGCAGGAGGTGAGGTGTGGGAGCCCCCTGTGCCCTTTCGCTCTGGGTTCCCTCCCTTCCCAGGCAGCTCGGGGCCACTGTCGGACACTTCTGGCCGGGCGCGAAGGTGTAGCAGCCGGTGATCCTCCCCTTGGCGGGCTTCCCCGTGCCTGCTCGAACCAATAGCCGGAGCGCCAGGATGGGCCGGTGCGTACTGGGCTCTCACCGCCCCATAACCTTGGGTGTAACCCAAGAGCGGCAGCTCCCGGAGATGAAAGCAGGGGAAGGCTTAACCCAGCTGGGTGGCCAGGGAGCTGGGCTTGCGGGGCAGCTGCAGCCAGCCGCCGGACTCGTTCGGGGGGTGCAGAGTGGCCGCGAACTTGCTGAGCCACCCCTTCTTGCCAGCTCAGTCTTGAGTGGTGGTTGTGGCACGTGGGGACCGCTGGTGGCTTCTCTGGGGCTGACAGGTCTGGTGTGGACAGCTGGGAGGTCCAGCTCTAGCACTGTCACCTCTCTGGCACTGCCCCACCTGGTTCATCTGCGGAATAAGGGGCTTCCAGGGGAGAAGGGGTGTTGGGCTGAATTATTTGGTGGTGCAACTTCTCCGGAGCCAGCAGGGGTGGGAGGAGGGGCCAGCTCAAGCCTGTTTGGCTGAGGGCAAAGCCAGGGAGAGCAGTTCCCCTGAGTCAGCTCTCCGGCGCTCCACCTTGGGAAGGAGATAAACTGGTTGGGATGCCGCACCAGTGGCGTGAGGTTAGGAGGAGGCGGGGAGCGGGGGGAAACTTCTTTCTAGCACAGGGTGATCTGGATGAAACTCTGTTCATCCTCACCTTTGGTGGCTGGGCAGAGGGCAGGCTCTGCAGCAGGAGGGAGCAGAAAGAGCTGAGTGGTAAGAGAGGAGCCCCCAGCATCTCAGAGAGGGTCGAGTCTTGGCGAGGATCGAGTGCTGGTTGTGACTCTTGATTTCATCTCTACCCTGGGGCACATCGTTTAAAGGCAACGTGTTTTCACAGCTGTTAAATTGCCTCCTGTATGTTTGCGGTGAGGGCTATTTTGTACAGAGCTGCTCATGTCCTTAATAAATGATCGGTGGTGAAGTTACCGGAGGGGCGTAGCTCTGAGGCACAGATGGCCAGGGTTTGGACAAGGCGTGTCTGGTTCTTTGTGACTTTGCCTCCATGTCCGAGCCAAGCAGTGCAGCACTCCCTTCTGCCCACTCTCCTTGCCCCTGCCTTCCCCCTCTCTGAATAAATACCTCCGAGGCACCTTGTGGAAACCTCCCTGTTGCATATTTTCCTTTAATTTTTTTAAACCTCTTTCCTTATCTCCTGCTTCCTCTTACAGGAATGACTGCCTGCTGCTCAGAGCTAAATCCAGTCCTCCTTCGCCACTGGGTCCTACACCCCTATGAGTTTCCTAAAAGTGAAGCCAGGCTATTCCCACTTGTTGTTCTGCTACTGGGGACTCACTTTCCACTCCCTGGCATGAAAAGCCCTTTTGTGGGTCACTCCCAGGTAGTAACCCTTCGTTTTGTCCTTTCCTCTCCAGCCGGATCTCCTCAATTTCAAGAAGGGATGGATGTCCATCCTGGACGAGCCAGGAGAGGTAAGCCCTAGGCAGGGGTCTGCCTCTTCCCCCAGCCCCTGCTACTAGAGATCCCCTGGCGAGCAGCCTATTTCCTTCCCCCTCCCTCGCTGAGGTCGCTCCCGCTGGGAAAGGCAGCAGAAAGCCTTTGGTGGAGGTGCCTTGCTCTGTGTGCGAGCACGGAGGTTCACCCAGCACTGCTCTCCCAGCCGAGGGACACGAGGGGAAGCTGGATGGGACATGGAGGAGGGGGAAGAGGTCGCGGTGCAGAGCCTCCCTCCCTGTTCCTACGCTTCCCCCGGTAACTTCCTATCCATTTTCCTCCTGTCTTTTCCCTTCCCTCCCCCTGACCGATCCGCCTGCAGTGGAAGAAACATTGGTTCGTGCTGACCGACTCGAGCCTGAGGTACTACCGGGACTCGAACGCAGAGGAGGTAAGCACGGCCAGCCTTTCTCCAGCCCTCTTGTCCTTCCCCATCCAGCTCACGTGGCCGGGGGAAGAAGAGCGCAGCCCTGGCATGACCAGCGGGCTCCCGGGAGAAGTGGTAGCCTCCTCTCCTCCCAAGAGGCAACGGAGGTGGCGAGCTGCTCTTTGCTGAGGGGTGACAAAGAGGATGGGTGTCTGAAGGTGGTGAACCCTGGGAGGGCTGTCAGTGGTGGGAGGTGCGGAGAAAGGGCGGCCCCATGCCTGGGCATCTCTGATGCTCTCTGTCCACACTGCTGCCTGCCCCTTGGCTTAACAGAGGCCACACTGTACCGGGGAGATGAGACTGGAGCGTCTGCCGGTGGTCTTGGCTGTAGCATGTTTGGCCTCTGCTGTCCCCAATCCATGCAGGCTGTGTGAGTGCGTCGAGCCTGCAAAGATGTGAGCTGTGCTGGGCCTCCTTCTTCTGCCGCAGAGCTGTGGGGTGAAGGCAGAGGTGGCCTGTGCTTTGGTTAAGGTGCTGGCAGGTGACAGGGGCTTCTTCAAAGCCGGGCTTGCACTGACATCCTAGTGGGTGGCTGTGCTTGCAGGCTGATGACCTCGATGGAGAAATCGACCTCCGCTCCTGCACGGATGTGACTGAGTTTGCGGTGCAGCGCAACTATGGCTTCCAGATACACGTGAGTGTTCGGCACCATGTGGACATGGAGCCGTGGCACCAAGGGACACTGGGTGGAAATGCCTGCTCCCTCCCAGTGCCAAGATGCTGAGATGCAAGCCATGTAAATCTTGTGCGGGGACGGTGGCCCAGCAAGGCTCATTGGTGACACGTGGGTGGCAGTTCTTAGGGACACAAGTGCTGCCCACCTGCAAAGGAAGGAGGAGCTGAAGGCTGTGCTGGAGGCGAGGCAGGAGCCAAGCTAAATCCCAGGAGTGTTTACTCAACCTGTTGGCCAAGGCAGCTTCTCTAGAGCTGCAGGGAGGGAGTGGTGAGCGCTGCAGATCTCAGTGTAGCCTGGCTGACCATGCTCAGAGTAACAACCTGTACCCTGGATCCAGACCCAGAACAATCCTGTCCTTGGCTACTTGGTGTAGCAGCAGGAGACGGCTGCTAAAGCAGCCCAAAAAAATGGTATTTCTGTGGGTGTGCAAGGTTGGGCACTTCATGGTCTGGGTTTTCCTGTGGCCTGCTGCTGTACCGCACTGCTGGTGCCCAGGACCTGAACGGCCGTATTGCACCAGCTCACATTTGGCCAATGTGCCAGCAAAGTTTCTTTTGCCTTTGCTTGGAGGGAGTCTCATGAAGGATGTGTTACGGGCTTCCCCGCAAAGAGTGTGTCTCCACTCCTACCCCTCCGCCTGGCCCCAAGAGCCTTTGACAGCAGGTGGCCTCTGTAGCACTGTGCGCCACTCACGCAAGTGGGTGCCCGGGGGTCTCGGGGAGTGAGTGGGAGCTGCCTGCACCTCCACCAGGCACCGACAGAGCCACGTCGCTTCTCCGTTGCAGACAAAGGATGCTGTCTTCACCCTGTCAGCAATGACCTCGGGCATCCGGCGCAACTGGATCGAGGCCCTGAGAAAGAATGTGCGGCCGGTCAGTGCTCCGGACGTCACCAAGTAAGAGCTGCCCCACACCGCTTCTCCTCCTCCCCGTCTTGCTGCCCTTCTACCCTAGCAGGCAGGGACCAGGAAGGTCCCTCTGGAAATTTGGCTGCGCCCAGGTCAATCCTGCCCACCCAGCGGTCCCCCTGCCCTCCGCTCCTCCTGAATATGGCCTGGAGACACCAGCCAGTGGCAGGGGTTGAGAGCCTGATGGCTCCTGCCCTTGCACCTGCTTTTTGTCTTGCCACATCAGTTTAGCCCAATTTCCTGCACGGTTCCTCACCTTCACTGGCCACTGCTGTTGATCTGCTTTCAGGCTCTCCGACTGCGATAAGGAGAACTCCTTCCGTAACTGCGTCCCACAGAAGGGCTCGCTCCGGACAGAGGAGCAGCAGCGGCTGGGCTCGGGCTCCGAGGGGAACTCAAAGGGCAGTCACTGGAAGGCGGATGGGCAGCGCCATGCCTTTGACTACGTGGAGCTGTCTCCCTTGCCACAGGACCCCGGGAACCAGGGGTCCCTGCAGAGGACGAGAGGGAGCTCGAGGATCTCCGACCGACCTCCCAAGCATGAGGAGCTGGAGCGGGATCTGGCCGTCCGTTCGGAGGAGAGGCGGAAATGGTTTGAGACCCCTGATGGCAGGGTCCCAAATAGTGATGGCCTGGTGGGGGACTCGTCCCGCAAGACGGGGGACCCAGATCCCCGTGCTCCGCCACTGTCAGAGGACCAGCAGATGCGGCTGAATGAGGAGATAGAGAAGAAGTGGCTGGAACTGGAACGCCTGCCCTTGAAGGACTCGCGGAGGGTGCCCTTGACAGCACTGCTGAACCAGAGCAAGGGGGGCCATGGAGAAACCAATGAGGCGCTGAAAAAGGAGGTAAGAGCATCCCTCCTGTCTGAAACTGGGTTTCTAGTGGCTTCTTAATGTGGTCCCTGGCAGCAGGAGGCTCTGCAGAAGAGCAAGACAGAGGTGCAGGGAGATGTTCATTATTTCTGGTTCCATTTGCCACTCCTCCAATGCACGTGAGCTTTTGCAACCACGTAATGCGAGGCTGGAGACCTGCTCTTGCACGCCTGGGGAAGTTCCCCAGGCCATGTTTTGGTCCAGGATAAGTTAGTTGTTGGTACTGCTTGCGTGGAGTCCGTGTTTCCCAGGAGTACATCTGTCTTCTCTGGCTGTTCCCAAGCCTGCAAGTGCTTCACCTACTAGCCTTTGCAAGGAGCTGTGCGCTTCTCTGTCATCCCAGATACGCGTGCAGGAGTGGTTTCCTCCAGCATGGATCCACCTCTGGAAGTTGAAATATCTCATCCCTTCCTTGCTAGCACTTACCAGGCTGGGGCTGGCTTTGCTGGTTTGGTCCCTTGGCAGGCTGCCATTCCTATGGGAAGCAGACATCCCCGTTGGCCATGCATGATCCTCCCCATCCCTAAGCCCGAGGTTCAGATGTGGCCCATCAGTCAGGTCGCGGCACTTTTCCACCCCTGGCTGAGCATCTCTCTCCCCTCCCTGGCACAGGTCCAGTCGCTGCGGGCGCAGCTGGAGTCCTGCCGGGCCCGAAATGAGAGCCTTCGGGAAGCATCAAAATCCCAGGGAGACAGCCACGTGCCCCGGGGATACATCTCACAGGTGAGCAGGGCGCTGGACGCGGGACTCTGGGGTCACTCACAGTCCCAAACTGGGAAATGCTGGGACTCAGCTCATTGCTGAGCAGGTATTGCTAATCATTGAGTTGCCATGGTGACCCTAACTGGGCTCACTTGTGATCAATGTTAATTACATAAACGCTGGTGTGTGTTGCCTGGCCTTAAAGGGGCCAGGCTATAAAGGGGGAGGAAGAGTGTTAGGGAAGAGGTGCAGGATCTGTGCCCTGCTTTGTGCGTGGGCATGGTGCTGGCATGGGCAGGGGGGATGAGCCATCCGCTGGCCTGGGAGTGGGTCAGCAGCTTTCTGCCAAGTCACCTGCGCGTTCCCTGGCAATTTGCAGCTCACCACATGTGGTTCTTGCTAACAGGGACTCCCAAATCCCTCATTAAAAACAGTCCGTCAGGCTCTGGGGAGCTTGCATCCCTGCCAGAGCTGCCTGAGTACTGAAGGTCACTTTGACAGCACAGCCCATTCGTTTCCTGGGACAGCATGTGGGAAAGCCTGCGACGCAGAGTTTGCTCACGCATCAGCCTCTCTCTTCTCTTCGTTTATTTATTTCCCCCCCCTGTGGACTCATCCAAACCAAGCGAGGTCACATCCCGCAGGGATTTCCTGGGGGGAGGCTGCCAATCCACCATGCTGTGGGGACTTCAGGATGTGCTGTATGTGTTGAAAGATACCGGGGGGAAGGAAATTGGGGCTGGCGAAACCTGTTGCAGTGGGTTGGCCGTACCTAGCCCAGATAAAGAAACCCACGAGTCCTGTGTTACCCAGCCCAGCCAGTTAGCAGTCACTCTGTCATCTTGATTTAATATTTACAGCTCACAGTCCTCTTTATGGTCAAAAAAAGCAAAAGGACTAGGGAGGAATGGTACCTTATCTGCCTAATAACTTCGCTCAAAAGGTCAGCGTTTCACATCTGAGGCCAAATTTGGCCTTTCCCCAAAGGGCTTGTTCTCTCTCAGCCTGCTGAGGTTTGCAGCCAGCCTGCGGGCAGATCAACGAATTTATCTCTTGCTTTTTCCTCTCCTTTGGTTGATCTGTGAAGCTTCACAACTTCTCTTGTCTCAGTAGGGAGGAGCAGCCAGCAAGCACTTGAATTCCCACACGTTGCAGCACCCTTGATATCAGCCTTCACCTTAGTACTGGGGGAAGGAATGGGACAGCAAGGGGCTATCAGGGGGTACGATGGCTTCGTGGCTCTCTGCTGATGGCTTAGAGGCCCTGGCCTTTTAAAGTAATACTCTGGCGTGGTTTGGTGGTGAAAAAATCCTTCCTGAGGGTCTTGTGGCAGTGCTGCCAGCATCTGGAGGGAGAGCGGAGGCGTAGCTCTGAGGTGGGAACCGCTTTGCTTTGCTGTAACACCAGTTAACCACAGCACTCGATGTTGAAAGAACCATCCCCTTGGTCTCAGAGCCGTCAGAAAGTAGGGCAAGCTGTGTGAGGAGGATCCCTAATCATTAAGCTTTGCAGAGGGTACTTTGGCAGCCTCTGTCGGACTGCAGGGCAGTACAGGGTGTCACTTTTCAGGAGAAGAGGCTCAGTTTTCATTGATTCCAGGGGATGCTGCTTCATTTAAAAGGCGGATACTGGGATGCAGTTCCCGTTGTTGATCACCTCCAGCCAGGCAGTGCAGCCAGGTGGAAGGGTTTGGGCTGGAGTGTTGGGCATGTTATCCCCAGCCCTTGGCCCAAAAGGAACATTCCTGTCTTGCTGCTTCAGTTTTAAGAAGAGCAGGAGGAGTATTTTGTCCTCTGCGAAGCACGGGGATGTTGCAAGATGCATGGCCCTGTCAAATGGTTGTGCTCAGTGATAAAAGTGCCACCTCACTTTCTCAGGATGGTCTTTTCGTTCTGAAGTGGGCTTGCTTCTCTCAAAATGGCTCTGGACTTCGGTGAGGTTTGCAAAGGCAAATGTTAGCTTGGCCGGGTGCCTGTCCTGGCCCGAGCCCCTGCATGCCTAGACCTTTGAGTCCCTCACCCCTCCTTTCCCCGGCTCGGCAGGAGGCCTGTGAGCGCAGCCTGGCTGAGATGGAGTCATCCCACCAGCAAGTGATGGAGGAGCTCCAGAGGCATCACCAGCGGGAGCTGGAGCGGCTGCGGCAGGAGAAGGAGCGGCTCCTGGCGGAGGAGGCTGCGGCGACGGCAGCAGGTAGGAGCGGACAGAGAGCCGTGTCCCTGCTTGGCTGGGTCCCTCCCACCTCTCCCAAATGTCTCTTGCGAGAAACCAGTCATCCCAGTCATCTGGAGCCACAGTGCTTACCCTACTGGTGTGATGCTGATGCTCAGCACTTTCTTGTAGGCAGGCAGGACTGGCAGCGGTGGCAGGGAGCTCCCACGCTGCCCTGTGTTAGTCTCCTTGGCAGCGCTTGGTGCATCAGGATGATCCTGGGGCGTGGAGAAGGTGGGGGATGCCCCAATAGCAGAAGGAATGGAGGGGGAACCTGCAAAGACAGGTCTAGGAGCCTGTAGCAGCAAGAGATTGGGTGGTTCCCTGGCTTGGTTTCCCCATGACATGCCAGAGCTGGCACAGTCTGATTCCCCGTCTCCCGTTGTCCCCCTCTGCAGCCATCGAGGCACTGAAGAAAGCCCACCGGGAGGAGATGAATAAGGAGCTGGGCAGGACACGAAGCTTCCAGCAGTGCGGCTCGGTCTCAGATGCCCTCCAGAAGCAGCACCAGTAAGATCCACCTCTCCTGCTCCCCTTGCCCAGTGCTTCTGCCTTACGCTTGTGTCACTGTGCCCCATCTGTGGCTGTATCCCCCAGCTGTCCCCCGTGCCGTCTCCTTAGCTCCCTCCCTGGGAGTGGTGGGTGCCCAGTGGTGACAGCAGGGGCTGCTGGAGCTGTAGGACAGGGAGGTTTATCCCCTGCTTGGCTATTTTCTCTGTAGCATCTCTGTTTTCTCTATAGCTTCTTCCCTCTATTTTCTTTACAGAAAGCTCCTCCTGCATGGCTTGAAGCCCCTAGAAGCACCACACTCGTGTGCAGGAGGGTGGGAACTGAAGCCTTGGTCCACAGGGGACGTTATTTTGTGCCAATGACTGATGTGGGCAGAGGCTGCCCGTGGCAGGGGTGAAGGCAATGCCGTGGGCAAGGGCCAGTGAGGATTGCGGGGCAGCAATGAGGTGGTGCCTCTTTGACAGGTTGGACGTGGATTCCCTGAAGCGGGAGCTGCAGGTGCTTTCTGAGCAGTACTCCCAAAAGTGCCTGGAAATCGGGGAGCTCACCCAGAAGGCAGAGGAGCGGGAGCAGATGCTGCTGCGCTGTCAGCAGGAGGGGAAGGATCTCCTCCGGAAAAACCAGGCAAGAGAATGGCTTTCCCTGCCAGCAGAGACCATGGAGAATGTTCCTCCCTCGAGCGGCACAGCCCCTCTGTTAAAATTCCCCTATTTGTTCATATTTCTTCCCTGAGATTTTATCAGAAAGAAAAAAAATTAAGGCCCTGTCTTAACTATGGTGTTAAATACGGTGAGCGTATTCTTTCCTGCTGGTTGTAGGTGCTGCCGTCGCCTATGGGCAGGGTGTTACAAGGAGGTTTCTAAGCTGGAGCGGGGCTGGCATGAAGATGGAGAGGTCAGGACAGCAAAGAGGCCCGTGCCGTGGCTACCCTGACGTCTTTCATCTTTTCCCGCAGGAGCTGCAGACCCGCCTCTCGGATGAGATCGGGAAGCTGCGAAGCTTTATTTCATCACGGGGCTCTGGGGACCGCTCTCCGCATAACAACGAGCGGAGCTCCTGTGAGCTGGAGGTATGAGGGTCCTCCCCCCCGGGGCTGCCCCGCTGCCTCCATCCCCCCCCCATGCTGGGGGTCTTCTCCTCGCAGCGGTTTTGGCTTGGAGCGTGTGGGAGGGGGGTGCCGGATGGAGCAGCGGGGCCGGTGCAGGAAGGAGGTACGCAAGCTTCCCCTCTGCCACTCTCCCGGGGCGCTCACGCCGCTTCCTGCCCCGGACCTTCTGGCCCTTCCTTCCTTTTCCACCACCGCGCTTGCGCCGGAGCCCGCCGGCCTTTCCGAGGCGGTGGCTCTTGAGTCATCTCTGGTTCCTCTCCCCCCTCCCCGGCCCAGGTGATGCTGCGGGTGAAAGAGAACGAGCTTCACTACGTAAAGAAAGAGGTGCAGTGCCTCCGGGAGGAGCTGCAGATGATGCAAAAGGTCGGTGTTTTCTGGGAGCCATTGGGAAAGTGGCAGGGAAGGGAAGGGAGCACCAGGGCTGTATGTCAGCAGGGTTCGGCTGGGTTTGATGGGATGCTCAGGCCAAACCCTCTTATCACCTGTGCTCCTCGTCCTTGCTCGTTCCCGAACACATAGCAGCCACGTGCTCCGAACAGTGCGGGCTGGCACAGACTCACCCTGGACAAGGGAAATGTTACAGGAACATGTATGTACATATAACCATGGACAAGCCAGGAGCCCTTCTTTCCCAGGTGGGAAGCCCAGATGAAGCCTGCCTGGCACTCCACTTCCCCAGCCACCTCTGTCCCCTCACTGGGAGGATGTTTCCTTGGGCACCATTGCTGGGTGTGCTGCTCCCTCCACTGGCAGCAGCTCCTTTGAATCTCCTGTCAAAGACTCCAGCCAAAGGGGAACCTGAAAGAGGCTTTGAGATTCAATGATGCTCCAGGAGTTTATAACTTTCTCACTTAAGCTTTTTGCCATATAAGTGACTGGGACTGGCCCTTTCAGCAGCATGCATCTCTGGTGGGGTTTATTTTTCCCATACGCCTGGCCCAACTCGTATGAGTCATGGTAAAGCCCATATCGCTCCCTCAGTCTGATGCTGCAGAGCCCCCACTGCTGTGGGGCCAGCAACTCTGCCTTCCTCCCTGGCCCAGGGTTTGGGAAGCGCTACCCTCCAGGCTTTTCTGAATGGTTTCTGTGTGGCCCGGATTGGGATGGACTTCAAAGCCAGGGCTAGTTCTCCCCTCCTCACCTGCTGGCCCTTCTCCTGCTGGGCTCGCCTTGCTGCCCCCCTCCCTAATATCATCCCTAAAACCTGCTGTCCCCTCTCCCTCCCCTGGCAGGATAAGAGATTTGCCTCAGGGAAATACCAAGACGTCTATGCAGAGCTGAATCACATTAAGGTGCGCTCCGAGCGAGAGATCGAGCAGCTGAAGGAGCACCTGCGCCTGGCCATGGCGGCTCTGCAGGAGAAGGAGTCGCTGTGCAACAGCGGCGGCGAGTAACGGTGAGCACCGGGGATGCCGTGACGTCCCCTGGAGGGGCAGGTGGCTGAGACCGGCTACCCTGCTTTGACAGGGGGTTGTAAGCTGCTGGTTCCTCCTGCTCCATTGAGTGCTGAAAATTTAGGCTTAAAGTCTTCCTTCTCTGCTTCTTGCGTCCTCTCGTCCTGCACCTCTGGCCCTCCTGTTGTCCCTGATGATCTCCCAAGGTCCCCAGCCCCCTTCTCGCCATGCTGCCCTTGATGCTTCTGCAGACAGCACGACCAAGCACTGCTCAACCAGGCTGGCTACATGCTGGCCTTCGCCCTGCAGCGTGGGTGACAGCGTGGGGGCAGTTATGCGCTACCTGCATGGGTGATGTTTCTGCTGCGTTCACCTTTGAAGTGGTTCCTCTATTGCATCACGGAAGTTTTAGGTCTGCATCAAAGCAGCCCTGACTAGTCCTAGCCCTCCACCCACGCTCGCCTGGAGGCATCCCTGCTGCGGCTGGGGAGGGAAGCAGGCTAAAAGGAACAAGGGCATCCTGTTGTCTGGAGCGCTTCTGCTACTTGCTTGGATGCCGTGGCCATTGGGATTGGGGTCACCTCGCTCTGCCAGCGCTCGCTGATGGGTTCCAAGATGAGTGGGTCTGTAGCAAGGAGCCAGACAGCCGTCTCCCGGGGGAGCAGAAGGGACGGCATTTCTGCGCTCAGTGGAGTCTTTCTAAACCATTTCTGTTTTTGTCTCTCTCTAGGTCTGCCCTTCATTTGTTTATCTGTTCTTGTTTTGTATTTGCTCCATTCCTCACTTGCTGGGAGGGGGAGATGGAATCACATCCGTTACCGCCTTGGCGAGGAATCCCACCCACCCCCCAGCCTCCCCA
>VYZM01003373.1:537429-557999 GCA_013398915.1 Dromas ardeola
AGGAGGCAGGCACGGCGGGGTCCCTCCATGGCGAAGCGGCACTGCGGGCTCTGGCTCCGCCGCATCCCCCGGGTTATCGCCGCGTCCCGAGGCGCGGCCTTCCCCTTTTCCCTGGATACCGCGGCTGATAGCCGGCGGGGACACCCCGCTCCCTCCCGCCGGAGGGGAGGACGCACCGTCCCTCCCGCCAGGCCGAGGGGCGCCGCCGACGGCGACATCGGGGTTTCCATGGAGGGGAAGGAGCCGAAGCCTCCTCTTCCTCCTCCTCCTCCTCTTCATCTTGCCCCGTCGTTGGAAGAGGCGTCCAGGACCTTCCCAGCCAAGGGAAGCTGGTGGCCTTCGGCTCTAGCTGCGCTCGGCCTCAGCGCACCTGGAAGTCTGCAGGGGACAGGTCCCATCACGGAGGTGGACATGGTGGCAGGGCGGTGGGGGCAGGAGGGCTGCGTGGGTCACTGTCGCCTCTCAGCACGTCAGCCATCAAACATGCTGTCCTGGGCAGCGGTGAGGGAGCTGAGCCTCTGGAGATGGCCTCCCTGTGTGGCTTGTCCTCCCTCCCCACACTGCAGTGCCCTGGCAATGCTGGTGGAAAGCAGGCTCGAGCTGGATGGAAACTAAAACCTGCTTTCCCCCTCTTCCCTGGGTCAGAGAGCATGGGAGAGACTCGATCTGCTCTGTGCCATGCTATAACAATTAATTAATAACAGCTAGTAATAGCAATAAATTGCTGGTGCTCCAGAGGATTTAGACCCATATCCCGAGGATGGGGCAGTGTCCAGGCTCACCATGGTGGGATATTCATTTTCCCTGGAGGTGCTGGGCAACATATCCTGAACACCCAGCGTCCAGGGGGGCCTGCCGAGGTCCATGGGACTCTGTCTCCCTCCATCCTCCCACTGGAGAGCAGCAGACTTTTTCTTGGCTGCCCTATCCTCGCTGGAACGGGGAGCGTCTGAGCCCTCAGGAAGGCTGGGCAGAGAGGAGTTAACTCCAAACCCAACCGCAGAGAGAGGGGAAAAAAAAAAAACCAACCAGAGATCAATGGATCAGCAGCTAGAGCAGAGGGAGGGAAAAGGGGGAGACAGCGAGAGAGGAGCTCCAGGAGGAGAGAGACGAGTGTGGGAGACAGAAGAAGAGAGAGCAGAGCTGGAAGCGAGCAGGGGGTGGCAGCGGAGCACCGGGCAGGGGTGACAGCGCTGCCCGGACAAACTCTTCAGTAGCCAACGTCTTCCTCGACGCTGGTTCCCCGGCTGCATCGGAGGTCTCCACTGAGCAAGCGGTGAAGCTGCAGGCCCTTCCTCGCAGAGGTGAGTGCCGACTTCCCAAGGAAAGGGTGGCCTCGGGCTCCCTAAGCAGGGACACTACAGTGCCCAGAGATGCCACACTGCCTATGTGCGAGTGTGTGCCCACAGGACAACTGGGGTCCTCTGCTGGAGTGAGGAGATCCCACAGGGCCAGGATGGAGGAACCAGACAGTTACCAGTAGGACAGAGGGGACCGCAGAGCCAGGGAGGAAGGGAAAACCTTTCAGTGCGATACAGAGAGGCTGCTGGGAAGGAGAAATGGCATGAGCTGAGGGATGGGGGGGTGTGGGGCGAAGGAGCTTGAATGACCCAAAAAAGAGTTAATTGCATGTCAACAGTTGCTAGATAACAGTGTCTTTCCGTCCTGGTTGCTGCTCAGCGAAGGACAATTTGTTCTAATGATAGCACAACACAGAAAAGGCTCATTAGGAGGTAGGCTGTTGGTGCTCCCTGCCTGAGCGCAGCGTTACTCTGGGCTGGAGGAAGTTTTGCCGCAAATCACAATACCTTGAGCTGTGGTAATAATTACACTCCTTCACAATGATCATCGTGTTGTGTTTCAGGCAGCTCCAAGGTCTCCCCCCATCCTCTCCTAGCCACCACCGTCCAGCCTGTGACCACCTCTCAGCATCAGGAAGAGCTGCCCCGAGTCACCTCTCCCTGTGGAGCAATTACTACTGCAAAGGGAGTAAGGGCCATCCAGCTCCAGGGTGGAGGTGGTGCCAGCTTAAGGAGCTCCCTTGGGGTGGGAGTGTGGTGGGGGCTGCGGCTGCGGAGTGTCATCCAGGCGTCGGGGTCCCTGCTCCTGGAGGTAGCTCAGGCCTGGGATGAGGGTGCCAGGACCACTCGCAGCCCATGGGAGCCCCCCTCCCCACGGCCTCGTGGCCAAGCCCTTTTGAACACCAGCCAGGATTTAGACTTGCCAAAGCAAGCAATCCCAAGAGGTTTAGCGGCTTTGGGATTGTAGGAGGAATGTGGGGGAGGGCAGGCGGCGGGGCAGGGGGTTCCTTCAGGGGGTGGGAGCACAGGAGGCACCATAGTGGGGATGTGAATACGGGCAGGAGAAAGGGGCGGCTTCTCCACTCGAGCCAGGCAGATGTGGGCTGACTGATCCCAACAGCATTCTCGCCAGCGCTGTCATGAGGATCTTGATGTCATCATTTAACCAGCTGGTTGGGATTGGCATCTCTGGGAGAAATGTGGGCATCAGACAAAGGCTGGGATCAGGCACTTTAGGGCCAGAGCTCTGGTGGCCCCTGTGGTCAACACCAAGCAGCACCTGCTTGCCTACAGCCGTGCACAGGTGCTGAGTCTCTTTTTGTCCCCGCATAGGCTCCCGCAGTCAGATGGGGAGATGCCGGGAGGCTGGAACGCCTCCTCTGACAGCCCAGAACTGCGAGCTGCAGGGATTATCGTGCCCGTCATCTTCTCCCTCATCTTCCTCCTGGGCACTGTGGGGAATGGGCTGGTGCTGGCCGTGCTGCTGCGGAACAGACAAATCAAGTACAATACCACCAACCTCTTCATCCTTAACCTGGCCATGGCTGACCTGTGCTTCATCGTCTGCTGTGTCCCCTTCCAGGCCACCATTTACACCCTGGATGGGTGGCTGTTTGGGGCCTTTGCCTGCAAGGCTGTGCATTTCCTGATCTACCTCACCATGTACGCCAGCAGCTTCACCCTGGCCGCCGTCTCCATTGACAGGCAAGCGTCCCCTCCCCTATGAGTCCCTCAGCTCAGGGACAATGTGTTTGCTACCCTTGAGCTAAGGGGTGGGAGAAAGACCAGTCCTTACCCTGTTGAAAGTCCTGTAAGAAGCAGGTAGAGTCTTCCCAGAGGCAGGGCCAGCAAAGCCAGCCTCCCCGTCTTGCTGTGCCCTCTCCCAGCACCAAGCCAAGCTCTCAGCCTGGTTACCCAGCCCTCACTTGGGAAGAAGTGCAGGCATACACTGAGACTTGGTGTCCACCATGCAAAACCAAGAATAGCAAAGCCTCAGGGCAGCAATGCACCAGAGAAGAGGGAGCCCTCTGGGTCCTGCTCCTGTCCTTCTCTTCCCTTGATCAAGTGGCACGCTGCTTGCCTTTCCCGAGCTAGCACAGCAGCATGGGTGGTGGAGATCCCAGACCCCCTGTTGGGATGACCCTGTGTGAATTCACTGTAACCTTCCGTCCCATGAGGTGAGGAAAGGAAGAGATGGGTGGCTGCATGGGCGGGGTTGCACAGATGGCAGTTCCATAGGGCAGGAGAGATATCTCACACAACCTATGTTGTGTTTCATCTCTCCTTCCCCTTCCCACCAGGTACCTGGCCATTCGCTATCCGCTGAAGTCCCGGGATCTCCGCACCTCCCGAAATGCAGGAGTGGCCATTGTAGCAATCTGGTCGCTGTCGCTGCTCTTCGCAGGGCCTTACCTCAGTTACTACCAGATTGTCCATTACCACAGGGTGCCCATCTGCGTCCCCATCTGGGAGGACCAGCGCCGAAAGATTCTGGACATCCTCACATTTGTCTTTGGATACCTCCTGCCCGTGATCGTGGTAAGCCTGGCATACGCCAGGACCATCAAGTTCCTGTGGACCTCCATAGACCCCATAGAAAGGATCTCAGAGTCCCGGAAGGCCAAGTGTAAGGTCACCAAGATGATTGTGGCTGTGGCCATCCTGTTCTGCCTCTGCTGGCTGCCCCACCACCTGGTCATCCTGTGCTTCTGGTTTGGACACTTCCCTTTCAACCGAGCCACTTACGCTTGCCGTCTGGCTTCCCACTGCCTTTCGTACGCCAACTCCTGCGTAAACCCCATCGTCTACGCCCTCATCTCCAAACATTTCCGCAAGCGTTTCAAGCAGGTCTTCACCTGCCTCTTCTTCCAGAACAAGACCAGGAAGAAAAAGAAGAGAGTTGGAAAGAAAGTCCACATGGTCCATGTGGGCAAAGGTTTCACCAATAGCACCAGAGGTTTCTGTGGAGGCAACACTGAGGTGACCCAGGTCCCAGGGGAGAACAACAGGAAGAGGGACCCTGAAGGTGCCAGTTATGATGCCAGAGCACGGACTCACCAGCTACGAGATGCCATGCTCTCTGTGCAGAAGGAGCTGCTGGAGGAAGAATGTTTGGCAACAGCTGGCCATCCCCTAGCCATGACCCCTACAAGAGGAACTGAGGAGTTTCTGACTGTTCATTACGGATAAGCAAAGTGAAGAAACCTGTTTTCCAGCCTGCAAGTAACCACTCCATTTCCAAACAGGCAGAATAATGTGGGACAGAGGGGAATGGACACAGCAGAGCCACCAAAACCTCCTGTGGTAAAGGTTAACCCATTGCCCCCACTCACCTTCACTCCCTGGCCCAGAGTATTCATATGGGAATGGCACAATCCACCCATAGAAATGCAGAGAGGAGGGGTGTGTTAATGTGATGCCAGGTGATCTGGGTGGCATTCCTGCAACAGGTTTTAAGTCCTCCATTTCCCAGCTTCCTAACTTGCTAATTTTGTGCGGCACCTTGAAAGTCTAAGCGGGAGGCAACCAAAATGAAAACATCCTGGTAGGAAATGCAGGCTGCTAAGGGCACATCAGAGCATGGGTGGGAAGGGTGGAGAGAGTGTATGGGGACCTGAGTGTCAACAGGGTAGCTGGCAGCCTCTCTCCCTGGTAGGGCTGGGGTGCTGTGCCCAGCCCCAAGTGGTAAAACACTGGCCCCTGCCCACATGTCCTTTGCCCATGGTCCAGGGGCAGCCCTGGTCCACCTCCGTCCCTTTCCCTAGCCCCTGCATCCAGATCAGAGGCCCTTTGCCACACTGGCACGTGTGCAAGGAAGTCAGCCTTCTGTGCCAACAGCTCAGTGATGCAAATGCTGTGGCAGCCACTAGTCATACTCAAGCGATTTATGCCACAGCAAGTGAAGAAAGGAAAGGCTTGTGTGCCAACACCTCTGCGTGCCTCCCCTCTGCACCTGTGGCATCTCTGAAGGTCAAGGAGGAAAGGACTGTCTGTCCAGCCTCTTCCCTCAACCCTGCCCCACCAGAATTACTCTCTGGAAGATGTTTCCTAGAGCTCTGTCTCACCTGGCTTGAGCTCTTGCAAGCAGATCCTGCAGGACACTGTCCCACTTCCTAATGCCGCTTGCAGTTCAGAAATATTTCCTGATAGCCACCCCCAGTTCTTCCTAAACAAACCTGACAACTCCTCCTTCCACCACGTTGTTGTTCCACCTGATTCGCCCCTCTGCTTGCTTTCAGTTTGCCTTTTGCAAATTCTGAAGGGATTGCTGTCTCCTCTTTGATCTTTCCTTGCTATGCGCAATTTCATCCCTTCCTTCTGGGGCTGAAGGACCTGTTGTTCTTTGAGCAGTGACATTGTTCATTGATATTAGCCCCATGTGTGTGGTTTACTGAATTGGCCAGGCAGTTTTTTCCACGTGATGGTGATGATTGCAAGTGAATTGATGGCTGTCACCAAAGCAGAAGAAAGTAGCTAAGCCGCACAATGAGCGGCGGAGCCAGGTGACAGCTGTGGTGAGGCGGAGAAAGGAACAGACCCACGTGCACTTAGTTCAGTCCTATCTCCTCGGTGCCCCTTTCCACCTGATGGAGAGGGTTTCTAGGATAGTGTGAGGCCAACACCACTCAGTGGGTTGGAACATCTTCTAAGACGGCCGCTGCTGTGGGATTGCTGTGGGACCCATGTCTGCCTCGGAGCAAAACTTGCCCCTGATTTGTCCCCTGCTGCGGCGAGCAGCCATGGAGGAGACTTTGGCTGTGGTGGCAGCTCAATGACACCTCAAAGCAGGACCAACCATCCCCCCCATGAGCCTGACCGTGGGAAGGATGGGAAGTGCCACAGGGATGGAATGGTGGGACAAAAATCACATTCACCAGAAGGTGCTGGAATTTCTCCCCACTTGACCTGAATAAACCCCAGTAATTACCTTCACCTGCCAGGTTTGTTGTGTGCTGGATACAATCTCTGCCTGGCGTGGGGCTCGGCAGCTCGGGTTGGAGGCGGTGGAGGCTGTATGAGCCGTCTGACCGCAGTCTGGTGCTCCCAAGTCACTAGGAGGGCGTCGTTTGTTTTATTTGACTTTGCAGACACTGCAGAAGTGTACGGAAGAAGAAAAGCTGAGGGTTTTAAGACGGATCCCGCACTGCTGGTGTTCAAGAGAAAGTCGTGGGAGAGTGAGGCAGAAGCAGAGAGAGGGAAAAGGAAGGATGGTGAGAGGACAGGTGGAGGGGGCAATACAAATGATAAATGTGTGGGGAGCCACCCACAGGGACAGAAAGCGGCGGTGAGAAAGCAGGGCGAAGTGAGGGGTGAGAAGTAGAGGGGTGAAGGGAGGATAAGGGGGCATGAGGGAGGTGGGAAGCAATGTGCTGGCAGAGCACCCATGTTTTGGCCGAAGCCTTCTTACTTTCTCCCCTGCCCAGCAGTTTCACGCTGCTCTAGAGCTGGGGTGAGCATCACCTGGCCGCATTGGACTCCAGCCCCATGGCAGCTTTCTACAGCATTTTTCTGCATCATCAGGCTGCCAGAGAAGCCCAGAAAAACATCATCCAAGCAAGGTCTTTGATCAGCCTAGTGCGCACGGGAGGGAGGGAGCCGGGGGGACTTGCATTGCTGCAATGCCATGATCTGTCACGCTGCCTGGCAGAGCTCGGCCCGGGCACGTGGCTGACTTCACACAGCTCGGGTTTTGTCACGTAGTCGTGACATGAGGGGAGAGGGACTGAGCAGGGTACTCGGCTTCTCCAGTGCGCCAAGTCCCCGTACCACAGGTAATCACAGCCACCTGAGGCCATCCTCTGCGGGGATGAGACAGCTTTGCCCTGGGGACACAAACTCTGTTATGCCACTTGGCTTGTGAGTGCAAGCAGGATAGATCTCGCTTTTGTTTGCCAGCACCGGCGTAGACCCTGAGCATCAGTCCCGTGGCTTGGGAGCTTTTGGTGATGCTGTAGGACAAGCCCAGGAAGAAGCCCTAGGAAAGCAACAAAGACAAGTCGCCTGAGAGACTGGGAGGGGGGAAAGGGACTGCTTTTACTGGCTGGGCAAGCCATGAGGAAAGGAAAGAGACCAGCCCGTGGAAGGACCTCCATGGTGAGAGGCAAGGGAGAAATCTCCATTAGCATCACACTTCCTGACCACATGCCAGGGGCTTCGCTTTCCTCCAGGAGAGGCCAGGATCATCAGGCCCATACCTTATACCCACTGAGATGGTTTTCTGTTGTCAGCGAAAGAGATGAGCTCGCTCATTCAGACCCGTTAAACTGAGCTCAAGGCCCATAGAGTTCCTCAGCGACTTCCTCTGTAATCCTGCAGCCAGGCCTGTGATGCCTTGGCCACATTAGACCTGCCACCGTCCCAGCTCAATATTTACAGTAAACTTTACATGAATGCAACAGCCCTCCTTTTCTCTTAATTACATATGGCATTTAATTAGTGCTGTGTGGCTCCTGAGTGCGTAACTCAAGGTGAAGCAGATTTTCACCCATAATGCCCTAAAAGCAGATGAAAGGGAAAGCTTGGCAGAAAGTGTTTAGTGAAAGTGGTGACATTATGGGACACTACAGGCTTTCGTGATGAGCGGGGAGACAGTTACAGATCGTCATGGCGGCAGTAGGTTTCAGAGTGAACGTGCTTGCCCTCAAGAAGGCAGATGGTTCTCCTTCCATGGCAGTTCACTTTCCCACGCTCCACTGCCCGCAGCCAGCCTGTGCATGGAGATTTCCCTCCCAGCAAAGCCCTGCAGGCTGACTTTCCAGGCAAAGACGCAAGGACTGGGTGCCACGTCAGACTCTGTAAGCTGGAAATCTGCAGGGACCACACTGCTGGCTTTCTAGCTAATTAAAACAGCGAGGGACCCAACGTGAGGGATCCTCAGCTGGCAGAGAGGAGCTGTTTACTGCCAGCCCCCTCATCGTTGGGAGCCGATTGCCAACATGAGCCTGCAGCAAACATGGAGTTGTTGGAGGCTGCACAGCCCCCTCCGTGATGAACTGAGCCCCGCAGGGGCTGTGGAAGCCGCCGGTGTCCTCGTCCCCGTGCACGGTGGGACCTCGGCAAGGCAGCTGGAGGCTGCATCCAAAGCAAAGGGGTTTTGGCCCCATCCTTGCCCTTCAACACTCTCAGTGCTGTAGGCGTTGTACAGCGGGGATGGGGGGCATCAGGCAGCAAGGGGCTTGCAGAGCTGTGGTGTGTGTGAGCAGAGCCACAAGTCCGTTCCCCCCCCCTTATTTCTCTTCTCTTTCCATCCCCTGCTTCTGCTTGCGTAAATCTTCCCTTATTGCTTTGACCTGCCCGCTCTTAAAATTCCCAGCCGACGTGGTATTTTTAACCCTCGCTGAAGATGTTGCACGCCTCGCCAGAGCTCGGCTCCGAGGACACCCCTTTCCCCATGCGGAGGCCAGCCAAAAAGCTGCGCTAGGAATTATTTTTATTTTTCCATCCAAGTGTTTGATGTTGCTCTCTGCACCTTGAGCCTTCCCCCGTCTCCTATCCCTGTTTCTGATTTCTCCGGCTCCCTTCCTCTGTAGTGGCTGCTGCTCCCCTGACGCCGATGACTTTTGGCGACGTGCCCGCCGTGCTTTGCCTACCTTCTTGGGGATGGCGAGTCCTGCAGCCACCCTTTGCGATGCCGTGGCTGGTCAGCTCGGGTGGCCACCAGCAGCCTCCAATAGGAATACCTGCATCGTTTCTGGAGGTGAGGCCCCACTTCACAGCCCAAAGCATCGGAGGGAGAAGGGAACGGCAGTCGGGAGCAGCGATGCAGCACAGCTGGACGCTGCCTGTTCTCGCCCAATTGTGGCCAAGCTGTTGCTCACTCCTGATCCTGCTCCTCCTGGTCCCAGCTTGCGAAGGGAGTGGATCACATCAGGACTGACTGCTGCACGTTGGGGTGAAGCCCCAATGAAACAGGACAGAGGAGACAGGGAGAAAACCTGTGGGAGAAGGTGCATTTACCATGGCAAGCATCTGCAAGCCCTGGCTCTCACCCCTAAGCTCAACCTGGTGCTAAGCCCCAATTTTGGGGAGCACATGGGTGGAAACGGCGGATGATGAGCCTGACTTGGAGAGGCTCCAGAGCCAGAAGGGAATTGCTGTTTGCCCAGTAACAGCGTACACACTCCAACTGGTTTCACAGCTTGAAGGTAGAGGTGAAGAAAAGGTGTCATGTCCTTGACATAGAGCAGAGTTTAATTAAAGCTGAAGGAGCTTGATTGCTGCTTTCCACGCAGCCTCCTCTCTAGACTGGTTAGCATTCTGTGGTCTCCAATCCCAGCTTCTTGCCTTAATTAATGACTCCTTGCTTCTATTTTCTTTTCTAGTTGTCATCACTCAGGCTGATGAGCTCAGCTTTAACCCTGCAGAGGCCGGTTTGCCACACCAGCTGAGTGCAGCCACATCAGGAGCTGGCACAGGGCAGAGGGGACAGGAGAGGTGACAGCGGGTCAGGGCTTTGTGGCTAGTGGCCAGCACCAACTCCTCTGCAAGTCAGGCGTATGCAGACCAGCTTAGTCCTGCCGGTTGTGTGCCGGTTCTGGTGGCCAGGCATCTCCCCAGCATGCATGCCATGAGCCTGAAGCTGCTGGGAGGTGTCAGACCCAGGTACCAAGAAGCTCATGTGCAAATTAGGAAGAAATTCTTTACTGTGAGAGTGGTGAGGCACTGGAACAGGTTGCCCAGGGAAGCTGTGAATGCCCCATCCCTGGAAGTGTTCAAGGCCAGGCTGGATGGGGCTTTGAGCAGCCTGGTCTAGTGGGAGGTGTCCCTGCCCATGGCAGGAGGGTTGGAACTTGGTGATCTTTAAGGTCCCTTCCAACCCAAACCAGTCTATGATTCTATGATAAATCTGGCAGCGCTGGTGACGCATAGGGCTGGGGGAGGCAGACGGCCAGGATAAGCTGTTACAGGGACGGCTCCTAATTCCCCGTCACAGCAAGCGGGGAACTCAAGCGCTGCCCTGGCACTCTCGGGAACAGGACCTTGTAGAGACACTCTGCAAAAAGCCAGGACGGCACTGCAAATGCACCTCATGGCAAGACCAGAGAGGTAACGGTGTGACAGGGGTGGTCAGGGCACATGGCACTACTAGCTATAGGGAATTCGACTTGTTTGCTTTTGGGTTTAGCTGCTGGTTCCTAATCTGTGGCCAGCCTCAGCAGGGTGCCAGCTGATTATTTTAATTCTTCTGACAACCATGTGCTCTCTTCCCCTCTCAGAGCTTTCAGAAAAGCCCAGAGGAACACTATTTGCCATATCTCCTTTATCAGCTTCCTAATCAACACAGCTGGCTCTTCCACCTAGTTGCCCTGTGGGCCCTGAGCTGCCTTCCCACACTGGCCAGGCACAGTGCATGAAGAAGGCATGTTTCCTCAAGTACCTTTCCGTGATGGAGGAGATCTGTCTTGCTCACGGAATGAGCGGAGGAAGCAGATGAAAGGGTGGGAGGTTTGCCAGAGGTGCTTCATGGGGCTTCTTTAGCAGCGCAGATAATTACAATGATGGATTTGGAGTCTGCTAGAAAGGCAAAGGTGGAAGAAGTAATGGAGTTCAGATGTTGGCTCAATACCCTGGAGTTTAATTATTTCAGCTGCTGAAGAGTGGAAGAGATTCCTGATGTTAGCACATACTGCAGCGTGCACTCTGCACTCGCTTGCATGGGTGAGTGGCCGCTTCAGAGAAAGGCTTTTTCCTTAACATCCATGCAGCCTTGGTGGGAGGCTTTGTTCAGGGCTGTTGCTTCTGCCATGGGTCCTCAGTGAGACAAAGGCAGAGCTTTCAGTCTTGGCTTCCTTGGATGAGCCAGATCCTCAGCCTGGCTGGTTTTGGTTGTGTCTTACAGCACAGCAGTGGATGCAGACCCAGGGAGGTTGCTGCTGGGTCCAGTGGCTGGGGATTCAGCACATCACTGCAGAGCCGTGCTCTGAATGAGGAGGAGAAACGGAGTGTATTTGGAGGCCAGGCAATGACAAGGGGGAAGCAGGGCCCTGGGTCAAGTCCTGGTTGACATCATGGCCCCGAGGAGAGGGATGTACCACCACTCAGGAAAGGGACATGGGTGGTGCGTTTGATCACATAGCACAAGGAAAATGAGGAGGTTGGACTGAGTTTATTGGCAAAATAAATAGCAGAGGGAAACCCGTGCTGTTGTTTCCATTCTCTGTTACTGCAGCAGACACCTCTGGGATAGACAGAAAGCTGCCACCAGCCTCACACCTATGGGTTGTGCAGGGAAATCTGTGTCCTAGGATGCAAAGGCAGAGGGAAAAGCTTCTGGGAGAGGCCAAAGTCCCTAGGCAAGGAGCAGCAGAAAAATCAAACAGTGCCAGTGAACCGCTCTCGGCACAGCGTGAAGCCACCCACACTCTCCTCCTCCCCTGAAACCTTTTCTTTCCTTCTTTCCCTCCCCAGCACCTAATTCGCTTTTGAGATACAGCTGCTGAGCATGGCAGGGTAGCCAAGGCTTTGGCATGACCAGCCGACCCAAAGAAACCTAAAACTTTTCTCGGTCCAGTGCCAAACAGGTGACATGGCTCTCAGCAGCCCAGTGCTTCAGCCCCGAGGCAGGAAAGCAGAACTGACTGCGGTGATTCCTCCGTGCTGCTTTTTTTCTCCCCCCTGAAAACCAGATCCCCCTTTTCTCTTTCTTATCTGGTGTTACCGCTAAAGCGGCGGCAAAATTTTCTATAAGCCTGTTTGTTTTATTTGCTTCAGCTCATTGTGCCAGTCTCCCGGGGACTGCCAGGGATGCCCCACCTCCCAGGGAGGGAGCAGTGCTCCGAAAGAAGCAAGTTGCTGCATCACCCCCCACGTTTCCCCTCCGAACGTACGCTCAGGAGCAGTTATGAAAAACTCCAGCACCAGGCAAGACAAAGACCAGGAGAGCTGTGGACAACATCATCGCGTGCGCTCAGGCTAAAAGCTTCGCTCTGAGTCCCAGCTAGACGTATTCCTGGTTTTGAGGGAAGCTTCCAAGCTGCGCCCGGTTTGTGGACAACATCAGCAACTGAGGTAACCGCAGCGATAAAGAGCATTTCAGCCGCCTGCTCTTCGGGCATCTTAATGGTCTCCTCAGCAACAAGGCTGTTGAGTGCAGAAGCGTTGAGAGCTGGGTGTATGTGGACCCCGAGACTTGGCTGTGAAGAAACAAGATAAGTAAAGACTGGACAAGAAGATCACCCACTCCTCACACACAGGGACCACCCTGAAAATTCTGTCCTGCCCAGATATCTCTCCCCAGTCCCTCATCCCCTCGCTGTCCCTTCACAGCACAGCCATTTTATCTGGCATGGGGCAAGGCACGAGTTCAGCTGCCTTCTCCCCACCAGCTCTATACTTAACACAGGAGAGCAGGCTGGGCAAGGCTGCTCTTCCTCTTTGCAAAACATCCCATCTTCCAGCTTGAATCAATCCCCCCGAGATTCTCTTTCCTCTATTTCTACGGTTTCACAGCAACTAACTAGATTTAAAGTTTGGATTTCTTGGCTGTGGGAGTCAAGATCAGAAAGTGAGTCAGCAACCGTGTACTTCGATCTGCAAACAGACCGGTGTTTGAATTTAAACAATGTCGTGTGGTCGCTTCTAATTTCAATACCGCGTATGAGAGTCACAGTTACCAAGTCTGGTGCTGTGCCTGGGGCCTAGAACATACGTAAAGAAGAATGAGCCACTCTGAAAAAAAAGAGAGAACTTGGCTGAGGAGTCTGAAAAGGCTGACAGGATTTTATTGAAGTTCAAAATACAAAAAAGGTCAGATTGTCTCCCACCCCCTCGGTATCCTTCCCATCCAGCATATCATAACGAAGTATCCGTATTCACAGTGACAGCTCCAGCCAAACCACAAGACCGTTAGCGCCAGCCACGGCCTCCAGAACCCCACAGATGAACGCATCTAAAAGCCATGCGTATTTCTGGCATCTCAGCTTCGAACGTGGAGGTCCGCTTAGCCTTTTCCTGTACAAGAGGCCAGATATTAGAGAACATGCTGACCTGAAGGTCTCTGAGGAATGCTCCAAACTGTGGCCGTTGCATGGTTAAGCTGAATCCTAAGAATGGGCACTTCCAAACCAGCGGTTCCCAAGCTGTGGGATGGGTATCGCTATCGGCATACTGCGTGGTACACAGGTGGGAACTCGGATTGCTACTCGGCATGTTATTGTCACCCTGCTGCTATTTGCACCCTACCAACAAGATTTTATGGATCCTTGCTCCCAAAGCTATCTACATCTCCATTACTAACCACAGCGGTGCAGAAGCAAGAGATGATTAGCAAGGGCAATTCCCTGCATCCTTCATAGCTGCATCACTTCAGGCTCCCAGCAGAGGTCATAACTCGTTCCTCAGTTAAGGTCCTGGAGCAGCACCGCTCCACGACAAGCAAGAAACACAGTGTGGGTCAGCTCTGGGTTTGGTGCTGCGGAGGCAGCCGTAAATCCAGCTCCATCCCAGCCCAGTAAGATGGCTGAGTACACACCACCTCCTATTGCAACTGGACCTCTTGCCCGAGACCGCCAGTAATAGGAAACACAAAAGTCAGTTACGGTGGGTATTTCTGCAAGATGTAGATGTCTGCTTAAAACTGTGCTAGGATTAAATCACCCCCCAAACCTTATTATTGCATCAGGCGGCTCTGACCAGCTACCTGTCTAACTGGGTATTTTTTGCAAGTGTTTTACTGTAATATTTAAGCACTAACTTGCAGCAGATTTAAAAACTGGGGCCAGTGAAAGCTGTTAGTCTAGTGATTAAAAGCTTTGTATCCAATTTGTAACCAGACAGATTCTCTGCCCTCTGACCACAGGCTCTGGGGAAGGTTAGGATTAAGCCTTGGTGCGTGTGTCTCAAGGCAGTGTTTGCGCAGCTGCTAACATGCAGAATTAAGCATGTGTTCTTCTCACAGCACAAAGCCTTCTGTTGTCCAAGGCATCCGCTTTCTCCCCCACGCAATTAAGTACTGCGGAGGTGGCTAAAGGTGCCTGTTCGAAGCGTTTCTGTGACGTTGGCCAGCTGCTGAGTGCACTAGTCAGGGCTGGTGATTGCACATGGCATCAGCCACCACCTACATCAAGCTGAAGTGCTCAGGAGAAGGCAGAATATCTCCGGAAGGGGTATCCTATTCAGTGCCAGCCCATCTGATAAAAAGAAGAGCAGCTGTTTTTTTCCAAAAGTCTCAGCTGCAGCACTCTGTTGTCCAAAGCCTGCTGCCTCCCCATGAGGCAGCTGTGGCAGCACCCACAGGGACAGTCTGAGAACCACCACAGAGTGGATCCGTCAGGAACAGCTGCTGGCAGCAATGTTTATTCAGCGATTTGGGAAGCAAGCTTCAGCTTCCTCTTTTTCTCTCTCAGGCTTCTTCTGCTGCATCAGGAAGATGATTTGGAAGCCCTTTACCTCTTCTCCATCTTCTGCATCTGCAGGCTGAGTGACGTGAAGCTGGCCAGGAGGTCTGTAACCTCGTCCACCTGACAGAATACAGTTGGCCATTAGGCAGAGGAATGCAGTTGTGCAGTCACCCACCACCACAGAAGAAAACCCCACGCAGCAGGGACCACCCCTGCACCAGGACTGCCAGTAACACCTGCGCTGAGCTTATACTAGGACGTGATCCCTTTGGTCCCACAATTGTGGAGAAGGGCTCCTGTCCTCACGATCAAACAAGTCCTAATTTAAAGCTTCTGCCCATTCCTCAGGAAGCTGATGCTTGACCTCCACCTCACGCGATTTAGCCAATTCTTAAAATAGAAGCATGTTGCTGCATTACCCAGAACTCAACAACGGTATCAGGGCTGCTTCCTCTAAGCCTGTTTCTAAGGGCCAATCTTTTGTAGAAAAAAAACAAATAGTCCCTGCAACCCTGTGTAGTTGTGCCAATGCTGGCTTTAAAATGCCTGTCCCCTCAGCCCATCTGATCTTTGGCTTCCCTGCTGAGCTGCCAGGCAAAGTGGTGCTTTCTGCATTTTGAATTCCAACCCAAAGGAGTACCACGACTCATCATGTAACTTGCCCACTTTACCCAGTGTGAGCAAGAACACTTCCATGCCCATGTCTTCAATGTCACCTTACTCACGCAGTTGCACTCTAAATGCAGAAGTCACGACACAAGCAGGTGAGTCACAGTAGCTCAACGCTGCCTACCTCCTCCTTTGTGCTAGTCATCTGTAACCTGGAGCAGAGGTCATCCAGCTGTTCCTTTTGCTCGTGCCTCCCCAGACGCTCCAGGTATTCCCGCAACATCTGGATAATCTGAAACCAACAGGCATAAGAGGCAAACATCAGACAGCTGCACCAGGCTGGGATTTTTTTTTACAGGAAAAATTAAACTGCAGGTAAGTTGCCAAGCACAGCCTTGACACTGCGGTACGTGGCAAAGTACGTGACACACAAAGAAGAACACATGCAAAGCAACCAGAGAGCACTAATGGCAGCATGAGAGCCCAGTGAGTCACCAGAGGTGTTGATCAGCCACAGACCAGTTGTGATCCCTGTGCCTTGTTGAAGAATAGGGAAGAGAGGCAGGTCCAGCTGATGCAGCACAAGCTCTAGCCCTGAAAGCACCAAGCTTTTCTTTATGGCTAGCTAGCCTCCCTCACTTGTGAGGAGTACGGACTTCCCACTCCAGCAGGATGTGCCTGTGCACCAAGAATGAAAATTCTTGTGGCTCCTATATGGCTCTTGAAGTGAGGCCCACACCTCGTGCATTTGTGATGCAGCCCTGTGACTGCTTTCCTACCCCATGTCTCCACATATCGAAGCAGGGCAGACTGCACTAGGAATGCAGAGTCCCTGCTGGAATGCGTACGCCATGGCTACAGCCCCATGCTGTGGTCCCTCTCCTGCCAGAAGGCATCTGTCTTACATGGTGGTTGAAGAAAAGAGAGTGCTCCATACAGCCTGAGAATTAAGACATTCAATGCATCCTTGGCCTACCAGAGCCAAGAGAGGTCCTGCAAAAATTCAGAGTAGCGGATGGGGAAAAAGGAAGGTCTCTGAAAATAGAAGGGAAAAGTCAAACTCTCCCTAGCAGAGCTAAGAGCCTACAGACAGGTATTTAAATAAAGGGTGCAGGAGACTGTCAGGGGCTGCACTGCCTTACCAGATCACGGGACTGTTTCTTTTACCTGTTTCACTTCAAGGCGTACGGCCTCCAGGCTGTGGGAGAGTCCTTCCTGAAGGATGTTTAGCTTTGATTTAGCGAGGTGCAGTGGGGTTCTGCCAGCTCGATCCAAGGCATCAACTCTGGCCCCTGCAAGATGGATGAGCAAGGACAGAAAGTGAGGTCTGCCTTCAAGACTTGGTGTCCCTGGGGAGTATCAACAGGGGCAGGGCAGGAAAGGGACAGGCTGTAATTGTTATAGAGGAAATGTTACCTCCGCGCAGCAGTGTGGTGATGACAGGAACGTGGTTCGTGCAGGCAGCTGGGGAGGGAAAACACAGGACACACAACTCAGAGGTACGAGCAAACAACAGAGGAGTCTCTGCTCAATCATGGAGCTTGCCACTTCTCAAATGGCTCTCTGCCATGAGAAAGAGGAACAGTCCAACTGTTAAGGGTAACCTCATGCTCAAGCCTAGGTACTCTCTCTGGAACAGGTGTCGTGCTCCTTGGGGCTGGCAGAGGGAGGGAAATGGATTTTCTCTACCTCTGACCCTTAAACCTCCACAAGCAGTGAAGCTAATGAAATGCAAAGAGTCCCCCCTAGGCTCTTAAAGCTGTGAATGCATACTGTGATGCACAGGAAAGAGGAAGGTGGAGAGGAAAGAAGCAGCAAGGCAGTGTTCACCTCACCTCTCTGTATGCGAAGCTCATCTGTGTGGCACTTACCCAAGTGTAAGGGGGTGTTTCCCAGCCCATCTCTCTGGTTTGGGTCAGCCCCGTGGTCCAGAAGTAGTTGCACTGGAAACAAGGAAACAGAGCCGCGTCAGTCCCTCCCCTTTGTAGCACAGGTCAGGCCCACACAGGCCACAGGTCCACGCGGCAGCCGCCAGGCTGTCTTAGGGATGCTTCTGTTCAGCTCATCAACTTCCTTCCAGAAACAGGGGACAGATTTGTGCAGCAATGCAGAAGGACCCAGCACAAATCCAGGCAGTGTCACTACCCTGGGCTCCCTGAGGGGAAGAACTGGGATTAAGAACATCCTTCTGCACCAGTACAGTCCGAGAGCTGGGAGCTGCTGCTGCTCTCCCTTCAGCAGGGGTACATGGCAAGCCCTGGAGACAGAGTTCAGCTGGCAACTTTGCCACAAAACACATGGAAAACAGCAATCTCTGTCACATGCTGAACCAAAAGAAAGAGCATCCTTTGAAATCTCTGCCACAGAGAATTCAGATGACAGAACACCCCCTCCCTACTCACCGATGTGATCGTTGCCATTGCAGGAGGCAAAGTGCAGGGCTGTCCGGCCTTTGTCGTCTGCGGCACAGGGATCAGCTCCATCCTCCAAGAGTTGCTGCACTGACAGCGCCAAGGAAAGAAGAACGCAGGTAAGCTGAAGAGGCACCTGATCAGAAAGGGGTAATGCTACCAGCTCTTCTGCGGTTAGATACACACTCTGTCAGCTGTCAAGTCAACTGGACTTGAACCAGCTCCAGTGAGTATCCTTGCTCAGCAGAACCAGCCTAGGCAACATTCCCTCCACCTTCTGTTACAGCCTTCACCAGCTTCCATGTACTGCATAACAGATAAGCCAACTGCTGTTATGGCTAAGGCTAAGGCTCTATCTAGCCAAATATTCAAACTCCTAGGACAATCAGCAGCAAATGCCTACAGAAGAGTATAAAAAGATGGCAAGGATGTGGGGCTAACTCTCACAGCCTTTAGTCAGCTGCATCTCAGGCACTTCCCAAGCTAGAATTAGCATCCTGTGCTTACTAGACCTCCATGGGCTTTCTCCATAGATTTGCATGGTCATTTTCTGCATCTGTGTAAACTTTTCTCATCAACATGGATCCGTGGCGAGAAGTTTCACAGTGTAACCACATGCAGTGAGAAAAGCCTCCTCTTCACACCTGTTTTGAATATGCCTCTTCCTAGATTCATCTCAAACGCCTAGTTTTTGCCATAATAATGGTGGCTATTGATTGGGAAGCAGGGAGACAAGTGCACCAACAACTGCTGCCAACAGCAGTGCAAATGTACCCTGAGGAGATGATGTATTGAAGTGAGGTAGTGAACAGTCCAAGTAGCCATACCATCATCTACTCGCACTTGTTCCCCCTGCTTTTCCACCCAGTTACTTCCTCAATGCCACCACTGGCACTTCTCGTAACCTGAACTACCTCCTTTTCTCAGATAAGAAGGAAAAAACTGCTAACACAGAAAGACAGAGAAACTAGTATGACTCTCCAATACTGGGTATAACAAAGGCGAAGAGACCAGTAAAGGCTGAAAAGATTAGGGACATAAAAGTAGCACCTACAGCAACACATGTAAGGGCACCTGTACGAGCTATTACTCCTGTTGTTTTGAGATTATCCTGATATAGTAATCAGAGTGTAAAATAAAGCTCATTCCGTAGCTGTTAAAATTACTGACAGATTTGCTATATTTTGAGATCTTTAATAGCACATCCTGCAACAGTCAAGACTGACCAATATTGGAGACAAGAAACTAGATAGCTCAGACCACTGAAAGTCACCATTCATCTCAGCTTCCAGAGATCAAATTATAGCCACATTTGAATTTCTTCCTGTACACCTGCTGCTTTAAGTGTGGTACAGAAGTGAAAGCAACACCTGAAGAGATGGAAGTGGCATTAATAGGGAACGTTTGATACTCCACAAGAAAGACAGGGAGACTGTCAGTGCCACCACTGAGAACCATTAATGGGGAACGTTTTACCTAGTCCTTTCCCAAAGTGAGTAGGAAATAACATAACCTCTCCCACCCAGTGCCACCACAGGAAACAGCAAACGTTTTTACATTTGATGAAGAATAAATTCATCATCAAACACTTCCTCAAGTTGCAGAGTACACAAAACACAGCAAGACTGTAAACAGGGGAACCTCTGTACGAAATACAGGTGTAAAACTCTAAGATGGGCTGCAACCAAGACTTTCATAAAGCCTGATTCTTTCATTCTTCCTCTTGACTTGGTGACTGAAGCCAGGCCCTTCTGTACTGACAGACCTCATAGATGAACTTTATCCATCAGTCCATGAAAACAGCTGTGTTGTGGAACTGAAGGGTGAAGCACGCCAGACAAACCCCCATCCTGATACACTGGGAGTTTCTACAATTCTATAACAGAATTTTTCATTTCTGTTCAAAGAATGGCTCAACGAACAGCTTAAGCCAGCACAGCTGAGGGGACAATATAGTCGAAGGAGGGACAATGATAAGGGGTAGATAACATATGCCAATATTGCTGCTGAACACTTCATATCAAACCCCACCTAACCTGCAGTACAGAGAGGTAAAGGGGGTCACAAATAGGCCACAAGCCTTCTCTGAAGTCACTGTGAGAGGCAGAGTCCAGCACTGGTCCTGGTTCTGATCTAGTGGGTCATACTGTCTCATCACACAGGGTATGGCTTAGATAATCATAACTTTTCCAACTTACCGCAACACTACTCTCTTGCTGCTTACAATTGGGCCAAAGTTACATTCAAAAAAAACCCTGGAATAGTGCAGTGCTGATTTAGCTTGAGGCAGCTGAAAAACTAACCCTATGAACCAGATGCAGTGAAAAAGCAAATATTATAACAACCTCACTCTGCTCAGAGAATGAAACAAGGCTCCAGAAAAGCAGTTTCTAGATTTGCAATATCTAAAGCGCCATGCCTGCAAACTATCCACACCCTCCTCTTCCTTCTCTCCTAAAATAAATGTCCTCAACAAAACTGCCCTTCCAGAAAGAGGTCTCGAGTAGGACTGGCAGAAGTCTTACCTGTGTCCAAGTCGTTGCTATTGGCAGCTTCACGCAGCCTTTTCAGAGCTATGGAGAAAAGAAAGCAATCACTGCAAAACACAGAGGAAAAAGGAGCATTTCCCTACCGGAACATCCCATCCCGGTGCTCGAGTTCGGGTGCAGGGCCCAAAACATGCTGGTGCTGGCTCAGCCCAGAGAAGGGGAAGCAGGAGATAGAGATGCCAGGTAAGAAGCGCTCTCCTTGCCTCCTCCTGAGGCCGGCCACGGGCCCTCCCACTCCTGACGGACAACCTCCCCCGGTAGGAGCAAAGGTGCCTCCCCAAGCCGCCCACCGAGCAGATCCGACCTCCCTCCAGAGGCCCCGCACAAGGGAAAGCCGAAGCTTTACCGGCTCCCCAGATCGCA
>VYZM01003373.1:558828-570098 GCA_013398915.1 Dromas ardeola
TAACTGGCTGCCGCCCTCTCTCCACAGGCCGCCTACGACCCCTACGCCTATTCCAATGACTATGATATGCACACGGGTGAGTGCGGGCCTCGGCGGCGGGCCCTCGGGGGCGGCGGGGCCTGCTGGCGCCCGGCTGGGTCTTATCGTCCCGGGCCGCGGCCTGCTGGGTCTGTCGGCCCGGGACTGGGGCCTGCTGGCGCCCAGCTGGGTCTTGTCGGCCTGGGCCGGGGCCTGCTTACCGCCTCACCACTCCTCTTTTCTGCCTAAGGGGACCCGAAGCAAGACCTGGCCTACGAGCGGCAGTACGAGCAGCAGACCTACCAGGTGATCCCCGAAGTGATCAAAAACTTCATTCAGTATTTTCACAAGACGGTGTCAGATCTCATTGACCAGAAGGTGTACGAGCTTCAGGCCAGCCGTGTTTCCAGCGATGTTATTGACCAGAAGGTGTACGAGATCCAGGACATCTATGAAAACAGGTGCAAAGCCATTCTTCCCACAAGGGAGTTCACTGTTTAAACTGCATTGAAAATGCACCCTGCTCTTAGAAGGAAAGGCTGACTAGCTGTTTTGTTCCCAACCTGAGCTTTTTTCCAAAGTACAGCATGAGGTTTGATTTGATCACTGGGAAAAAAACGGATATTTCTGGGTTATTAATCTAACAGAAGTCTAAGTAAGTTGTCACCTGTCTGAAAGAAAGTACCAATCTCATGCCTAACAGGTATGGAGGCAGCAAAAAGTGACCTTAGTAGTGCAAGTTAGGCAGTTTGCAGAAAGCTGTGAGGTGTAATTGTTGTGTCTGTTCCCTACAGATACTCCCACTCCTGCTTGTAGCTGTGCCAGTTTACCATAAGGGGAGTATGAAAGTAACATACACAACTGTTCCATGTTTCAGGGATAAATTAAAGACTTTTACTGCTGAGGTTGCCATTCTCATTCTTTGCTTCAACGCTGGACTTATTAAAAGGGGATGGTGGTGGCGCTCTACTGCCGTGAAGGCCAAATCGTCTATATTGTGATCTCCAACACTGTTATGCTGAGAAATGGTTTATAATACCACATGTGTGTCTATCTTTCAGCTGGACAAAGCTAACAGAAAGGTTTTTTAAGAATACCCCATGGCCAGAGGCTGAGGCCATTGCCCCTCAGGTTGGAAATGGTAAGTCTTTTACTTGTTATTTTCTTGTCAGAGAAAGAAGGAACTAAATTACTTTTAATACACGAATGAGCAGGTGCACAGTGTTGCTACTACCTGAGTCGGTCATCGTTGTTCACTCTGGCAATGCCTTCAGTAGATGCCCGGCAAGAAGTCCAGTCTGAAGGAAGTATCTTTTTGTGTCTCCCGTTATTACTGTGATGGGAGGAGCACCACCAGCGTATCTGAGAGATCCAGTTGCCTAACCTCTGTGGCTTGCTAATGTCAAGTTCTGTCATCTTTTTCAGATGCCGTTTTCCTCATCCTATACAAGGAGCTGTATTATAGGCACATCTACGCCAAAGTCAGCGTGAGTGTTTGTCCTGTGTCTTCCTGTTGGTTGTATGCTGGCTTCTCCATATCACAAAACTGCCAAATTTTGCTGCTACCCCAGCATCAGTGGTTCCATAATTTTTGCAAGACAGGATTGGATAGGTTTATGAGCTGTAAGTCAAGTTGTTTTTAGGGAAGCTTTATTCTTGCCTTTTGACAGTTTAGTAAGGATTCGCGGATTGCTGAAAAGCAAGAAAGGCTTGATTACATTTCTGAGGCTCATTAGCTGTCTCCTCAAGCTGGGTTGTAATGAGTGTGCAGGTTTCCCTGGCACATATATGAATAAGAAAACCTGGTCTGAGTTTTCAGGAGGCTATTTTGTAAAAGTTTGTTACTGACACCAAATGTTGTGGTGTTACGGTTTTGGCCAAATTGGCCAATGGCCGGCGACGGATGCTCCCCCCCAGCCTCTCGTACACGGAGAGGAGGAGGAGAGATAAAGAGATTTACGAGTTTAGAAGAAACTACTTTAATGAAATATGAATAATAAAATAAAAAGAAAAGCAATGAAATAGATACAGTATATACAAAACCATATTAAGCTCCCCGGATGATGTCACCAGCAGGCACTGGGGAAGTCCCAGACAGACGGGTGGGTACTGGGTTCCAGAGTTGGAATCAGGAACACACGGATCACGATCAAAGGCAGATGAACAGGCAGGATCCTCCTTGGACGTCAGCCATTGAAGGAAGAGCGTTGACCCTTTGATCCCTCAGCTTTTATACTGAGCATGGGGCAGATGGGATGGAATATCCCTGTTGGTCAATTTTGGGTCACCTGTCCTGTCCACTCCACCCCGCAGGTGGGACCCCTCTCTGCTTTTCTGCTTCTGACCCGCCAATGGGGCAAATAACGAAATTAGCTGACCTTGGTTGTTATAGCAATAAGTATAAGCAGGAGCCTTGCTGCATACCGTTCCTTGGCACAAACTGTCTTATCACTCTGAACGAACCGCTTTAAGACCCAACATGCTGTTAATTTCAGAGAGTTAGAAGAGGCCTAGCTAAGAAATAAAATTATTGAACAGAAAGTTGGTTCAGTTTTACCTCAAACCAGGACATGTGGTTAGTGAGTTAGGGAAGAAGAAGGTGTTGGGAGGGCACTGAATTTTCTTCTTAATAGAGCTGTAGTTGCAAGACGTATAGATCAGTTGGTTTAGTGTGTTTCTTTGTGGCTCTTTGTTCTTCAGATTAGCAGGTGGATAAGAGGAAGTGTTAAAAGATGAGGGTGCATTATTTGTGATTAAAGCAGCACATGGGGTCAGAATGCCTTGCAGAGAGGGAAACATGGGGACTGTAAAGGATACAGGAGAAGGAAACAAAATGAATAATGGTCTGTAAGGCAAAACAAACATCTCTTTTTTTTTTTTTTCTTAAGTTAATTTGAAGATAATGAGAAAATCACAATAGTACTTGGTTATTTCATGAAAGAAGCTGAACGGGCATGTGACATATGGGGTAAATGAGTAATAACTGCAGTTTTGGTGTGGACCAGAGGGTGGAGAAAACTTTTTTTAAAAAGGCTGCTGTATTACCATGAATCAGGCTTGAACAGGAGAGACCGGTTTCTTAAGTTGTGCTGCTAGTGGTTCCCAGATTGCCCTTGGGTGTCTCCAGGTGAAACAAGGAAGATGATTCTAGGAAGAATTGATTCCCTACTGTGTTTGATGGTCTTTCAAAGCATTTAGAAATACTGTCTAGAAGCAGAATTGTCAGTTGATTAGGGCCTCTCATGAGGGGAGAAGGAAGGAAAGCTGTTGAAGGTAATAGGAAGCTCTTAAGTCTGGACAGCAGAGAGGAGGACAAGGAAGGCTAATGCATCCTGTTCACAGAAGGTTTGAAGGCTCAGTTGTCCTGGGAGAAGCTACCTGTACATGAAAAGTCATCCCTATTCTGTGGGACAATAGTGATACAATTTTAGGTTTTCTGGATGGTGCTGGTGGGTGTCCTGGTTGAATATTGGCTCTAACATTTCTGAAATAGACCCTCTACTGCTGTAACTATTGACTGTCCTTCGTATGCTGTTGCCCATAAACTCGCTTCTGCCGTGCTTGAAACTAAACAACTGTACTGACTTGTCATTGCAGGGGGGGCCCACGCTGGAGCAGAGATTTGAATCCTATTACAACTACTGCAATCTCTTCAACTACATCCTCAGTGAGTTGCTGCCATTTGTTTCTGACTTGTGAATTTTGAAGAGGAAGAGTGGATGTAGAGGACAGAGCTGAAAAAGGGTCAGGAGAACTGGAACATGTTTGTTTATAGCTCATAGGGAGAAGTAGTCTTTGAGTTTTCCATGTATTTGAGTTTGTTGAATGAAGAGCACTTTATATCCATGCATATAAACCCACAAAAAGCGCAAACAGTTTTCAGTGCTTTCTGAAATACTGTGAAGAACAAACCTTTATTTAGCTTTCTGCCTTGCTGAGAACTGCTTTACCTATCCTTATTAAAAAGCAAAATGAAGCTGTAAGCTAGAGAGAACTTGCAGTGTTTCACAGTTGTTTACTGTTCTTGACTCCCCTTGGAATAGATTTTAGCGTTTGTGACTCCCTGCCAGATTTCTTGTGGAGAATAGATTATTTAGGATAAATACCTACAATCTGTGCAGCTTCTGAGAATCCCTGCTGCCGCACAGTCACGCTCTAGAGATTACCCTATATGCACTCGTATTCTTTAAAAGTGAAGGCAGTTGAGGTAGCCAAACCTATGTATCACAGCCCTACTCAAAGCTTTATTCTTCTGCTACTGCATCTCTCACTACAGGGAAGTTATTGTGTTCTTTAATTTGTTTGCTTCTCCAGTTCTGCCACTCTTCTTGCTCAAGGTATTAAGCCTTTAATCTATTACTTACGTTCTTCTGCAGATGCTGATGGCCCTGCTCCTCTGGAGCTGCCCAACCAGTGGCTCTGGGATATCATTGACGAATTCATATACCAGGTATATGACTATAAGACTGGGCCATTTTGGGGTGGCCTTGCCTCTTATTAGTGCTATAAATTTTCCATCTCCTCCCTCTCTGTGATTTTCATAGCTAGGATACCATTGCAGGTCAAAAAACTGTGGCGAGCAGGGTTATTCCTGGGTCACCAGGTAGATAAACTAATTGTAAATATACAGATTTTTAAGTTACAGGGAGCTATTTGGACAGTCCTGGACTTCTGTTGATATTTCTGTTTCAGTTGCTGCTTAGGGGATTATTATTTTTTTTTAAACTCACCTTGATTTGTGCAAAGCAGCCTGACTGAAATCTGCTATAATCACAAAGACTTTATTAAGATACTTGTTCAAACTAGGTTGATTGTGTTCTATGGTCTTACTTTAGTTTTGTGTTCCTTAGTAGGGCCTTTATGTTTCCACTGGCAGATTGCTGACCTGATTAGAAATCTATGGTCTAGGATCTTGATGTTAGAAAATATTTTTCCCCTTATTGTTCTGAGTGTGTGACACAGATCTCAAACACTACTGGTTTTTCTGTATAGATTCCTTTTTCCGTAACCTCATTATAGAGCTGTCTGGAATTCCTCAAGCACAGTCTTGTCAGGCTTCTATGAAAAAGGATGTGTGCATTTGCAGAAAAAGATGTGTGTGTATGCAGATACGTGTTATGACTTGGTCGTTCTCTTTGCTGCCTGTTCAGACGGCAGATTTCTGTTTAGTTGCCTGTCCTAATTGTCCAAGAGATACTTCTATTCTTTTTTCTGTTTTCTAGCCTTTGCCTTCAGGTTGTCTCAGCATTATATCAGATTTTCACTAGGTGCTTTAATGGTGGTTTAATTTGTTTTTTTGATTGCCAGGTGATCTCAGATGAAACTCTTTTTTTTTTTTTTTTTTTCATGTGACTTGTACCTTATTGTAATGCATTTGTGATCAACTTGTGAGCTTGGTGCACTTAGCTAACATCTCCAAACTCTGCTTTTTCCTGTAGTTCCAGTCTTTCAGCCAGTACCGCTGCAAGACAGCCAAGAAGTCTGAAGAGGAAATCGATTTTCTTCGTTCCAACCCCAAGATCTGGAACGTCCACAGTGTCCTTAACGTGCTGCACTCTCTGGTGGACAAATCCAACATCAACCGACAGCTGGAGGTCTACACAAGTGGAGGTGAGCTAGCTGGGTGATGCCAGGCAATACTGATGTCTGTGCTGCCTTGCTTTGATTTGACCGAGCTCTCTTAGCTTTGTTTGGGAGCTGGATCAAACCTTTAATCATTGGATGGATTGTCTGGGAAAAGGTTCTGTTGGCCTTATGTGAGAAATGCTGGTGACTGCAGTTGAGGTTTTGCACCTTTTGCCTGTAGACGTGGAAGTGTTGAAAGCGGAGCCTGCTTCCTTGGAGGAAAGCATCCCGGTTCCTCTTTTTTCTAGGTGATCCCGAAAGCGTGGCTGGTGAATATGGTCGCCATTCCCTCTACAAGATGCTGGGCTATTTCAGCCTGGTTGGGCTGCTGCGTCTGCACTCTCTGCTGGGGGATTACTACCAAGCAATCAAGGTTCTGGAGAACATTGAGCTTAACAAGAAGGTAATATAACGTATTTTAAACCCTCCATTGCAGTCTTCCAAATGCCTCTGTTCAAACATGCTGGTGAAAGACTGCCATAGTGAATATTCCAGCTGAGGAGCCATTTGTAGCTGTTGTAGTCATCAGGAGTTTGTTTATAGGTTAGCTGGCAGAAGTGTCTAGTTCCACACTCGTGTGCATTACACATCTGGAGCTTTGGCATTAAACCAAGCCATATGGTAATGCCCGATGCTGTTGCAGCACAAATGCCTAGTTTTTCAGGAAGTTTGCCGTGTTGTGCAAGGCAGTGTTGTTACAGGGAATATTATTTGAACTGTAAGTGGTAGTGCAGTGGTAGCTAGCTGAACACTCTGTTCCCACCTTGGTCAGTGACTCATTCTTTTATTTTTGACTCTTGTTCTCACTGTGCCCATTCCCACCTTGCATGTGTTTGCCCTGGACTTGGGTGCTATTTGTGATAACAGTGGCTAAAACGGAAGTCCCTCTGCAACAGGGGCTTGGCCCAGATCTATGTGTGTGCTGTCTGCCATAGGGTGTGGAGTGGAACAGGGAGAAAGGGAACCGCGCAAAGCAATATTAGGCACAGTGCAAGAGTCTTCTGCTTGCAGGAAGCTCACACTGGAAAATATGGGAAATGGGATGATGTGGTAAACAGTGAGGAAGCTGCTGCAAGGATGGGTGGGAGGTAAGGTATCCTGAATTAGCCTTCTCCTTTCTATATTTGGGACGGGAGCGAAGACAGAGGTGGCTGGATTCTGGGTCGCAAGCTGTTTGGATCAAAGGTGATTGTCTCCCTGCTAACATAGTGTCTTGATCATTCCTTCAAAGAGCATGTACTCCCGGGTGCCTGAGTGCCAGGTGACCACCTATTACTACGTGGGCTTCGCATACCTTATGATGCGGCGTTACCAGGATGCCATCCGTGTCTTTGCCAACATCCTCCTCTACATCCAGAGGACCAAGAGCATGTTTCAGAGGACAACCTACAAGTACGAGATGGTAAGAGATAGAATAGGTCTAGGCTTCCCAAAAGAAAAGGCTGCTATCATCTTTCCTGCCCGTCCTCTGTCAACTGATAACCTAAATCTAAAAGTTCAGCCTTATTTTCCTGGACTATGCTGCTGGTGGTGACTGGGGATCGATCCTTTGATCTCCTTTGCCACATTTGCAATATTTTCTCTTCTCTGTGTTACTAGTTCCTTTTGGTTGTTCACCGTGTAGTTGCCCTGGCTCCATCTGCTGTCTCCCTGTAGGCAGTGTTGTTAATGAATATCAGCTGCAAATAGTACTCTTGTGGATGCTTCTTCACACTCAGTCCTGTTCCTAGTCCAGTCCTGCATTTCAGGCTACTTCCATTATCGGATGTATTTCCATTATCAGATAATTGTTCATAGGCTATTTAACTCAGCATGGATGAAAAAAAGCTTATGTTTCTTTCCACCTAAGCTGTCTCTGGTGCCAGTTTTACCCCCCACTGCTGCTGTCTCCTCTTCATCCTTATAATTAATTTCTAACTCTTTGTGTAGCCAAATTCGGCTGTTCTTAATTCCTTGACGCTTCAAAAATTTGGTGTGCCTGTTTCAACCACACAGCTGGCTGTTTCATCCCACACTTAGTTAAATCTCAGTCTTTTCTTCAATGGCCTCCCTGATAACTGTCCCTTGTCAGGAGATGGCTATTAAACTGTCTGCCTTCCCTTCTGCTCTGCATTTTTTTGCGCCAAACAGTCAAACCTGTTCTGGCCATCCAGGTTCTCTATGGCTCTGGATACATGCACTCTTTACTTTACTCTTGTCCAGACCTCTTTTTCATTGATGAAAGCCCTGATATGGCATTCCTCTGCTGTGCCCAGAGGCACTGCTGCTTTGTGCTTCCCCCCTTGAGTGTTAGGACTATCAGTGCTCTGGGTAAAGGGTCTTTACCTCTGAAAAACACAGCTCCCAGCTCCTTCCTGCACCATAAGGCCTGAGCACATAGACAAGCTAACAGGTTCTCCTCTCTGTCTCAGATTAACAAGCAGAACGAGCAGATGCACGCGCTCCTGGCCATTGCCCTCACCATGTACCCCATGCGCATAGATGAGAGTATCCACTTGCAGCTGCGAGAGAAATACGGGGATAAGATGCTGCGCATGCAGAAGGGTGACGCGCAAGTCTATGAGGAGCTCTTCAGTTACGCTTGCCCCAAGTTCCTGTCCCCTGTGGTGCCCAATTATGACAACGTGCACCCCAACTACCACAAGGAGCCCTTCCTGCAGCAGCTCAAGGTCTTTGCTGATGAGGTTCAGCAGCAGGCCCAGCTCTCCACCATCCGTAGCTTCCTCAAGCTCTACACCACCATGCCCGTGGCCAAGCTGGCTGGCTTCTTAGACCTCACGGAGCAGGAGTTTCGTATCCAACTGCTCGTCTTCAAGCACAAGATGAAGAACCTGGTATGGACCAGTGGCATATCTGCCCTGGATGGGGAGTTCCAGTCTGCCTCTGAGGTCGACTTCTATATTGACAAGGTTGGTATCTGCCCCTTGCTGGCTAGGAAATTCCTTCACCCAGGAAATTCTGGAAGTGCCAACACATGGTTTTGCTCCAGTCTGTGGGAAACATCCATTCCTCCTTTGCCATGTGAAGGGCTTGGCTGCCCACAGTGAAGCTGTAGCCCTGCTTAATATAAGTGTCAGTGGATGAACAGTGACGGGATATCACAGGCAGCTTGGGCAGTCATTGTACCCAGAAAACAAAGGTCCTAAATATCTTCCCTTGGACAGAGGGAACTGTTTGTCAGTGTTCTTGAGAGGTGACAGTTGGTAGGTAGTGCTGTCAGTGTGTCAGGTGGGATTGTCAGCTTTGTAGGTCTCCCCGACATCTCTCCTTTGCTTGACAAAGCAGGGATCTCGCTTGATCATTTTCACTGGAGCAGCATTTAGCTCTGTCTGCTCTAGGAGGAATCTAAACGCAAGGTATGATCCTGTCACCATCCTGCCCCTGTAGTTCCAGGCAGCAGGAAGCATAGGAAAGAGTCTTTTAGGACTTCATTTTCAAAGAAGACAGCAGTAACTATTACATTTCTTGCTAGGAAGAACAGGTTGCTCCTTGTTCTTGGTCTTTTGAGTAGACCTGTTCCTGTAAAGTCTCATGCTATGTCTCAGCCTAGCTCTCCTGGTAGATAGCACGACTTAGCTGCTGGTAGAGGGAAGCAGAGCATGTATGGGGATTGGGACTGTCAAGTTGACAAAAACAGAGAGACAAAAACAGGCAGTGTGTGCAAGACTGGGGGAAGTGAATAAATTGTGAATTTGGGACCCATCCCAGGCAAAGGTATAGGAAAGGCAGCCCACAGAGAACTGAATGATGGGACATGGGGCAACGGTTTCAAACTAAAAGAGGGTAGATTTAGATTGGATATCAGGAAGAAATTCTTTACTGTGAGAGTGGTGAGGCACCGGAACAGGTTGCCCAGGGAAGTTGTCGATGCCCCATCCCTGGAAGTGTTCAAGACCAGGCTGGATGAGGCTTTGAGCAACCTGGTCTAGTGGGAGGTGTCCCTGCCCATGGCAGGGGGGTTGGAACTACGTGATCTTTAAGGTCCCTTCCAATCCAAACCGTTCTGTGATTCTGTGTGTGATTCTGTGTGAATGGTTGCTGTGGGACTAGCACAGGTCAGGTATGTGTGATGTTGAACCAGGACTGGAGTGAAGCCCCTTTGGTTACTACCCCTGGTTGTCAGTGCTTGCTGGCTCCCTTCTACCGCAGTCCTTTTTCTGACCTCGTGCTGTTCCCTCCCCAGGACATGATCCACATCGCAGACACAAAGGTTGCTCGACGCTATGGGGACTTTTTCATCCGCCAGATCCACAAGTTCGAGGAGGTGAGGGCGGGAGATCTGTGTAGCTCTGTAGGAGAAGTGGGGCAAGCATTGGGCTGTGCAGGCCCTAGAAGAGGCATTCTTGGTGAGACAGCTGTGTGATGCCTTGCTGGGGTGAGTCCCAGCTCTGCGAGGCACTGGGCAAAGGCAGGTGGTTTAAGCAGCAGCTGCTGGCCTTTGAAGAATGGTATGGTTTTGTGTGAGAAGTGCTCATTTGAGCCACAGTGGAAAAGGAGGGTTTTACTGTCCAAGGGCAATGCTTCCCTTGTCCCTAGGCAATTGTGGTGTTCTTATCAGTAACACAACCAACATCTCTACCCTCATAACTATGGCTCTAGAAACTGTCCTTAAAGATTCTTGGAGCACAGATGACTTCAGCATTGTGCTCAGCCAGGAGGTGACATTCTACCACTGCACCACTCTCCCGACAGAGGCTGCTGCACGCTGGAAGCTTAGGCAGCAAAATCCTGAGATGTGGGGACTTGAGCAATACAGGGTTGCGATAGTACTGCTAGAAGTTTGCGCCCTTTCTTCTCCCCACATCTTCCTCTGCTGTCTTGGAGAGGAGGAGGGAGTTTTACTAGTTCCCCTTCTACTTTGCACACTGCCTGCACTTGGCACGAGAGCTCTTTTTGTCTGAGAGTCGGAGAGGAAGGAGTAGAAGCATTGGATAATGGCTGCTGAGGTGAACAGTAGTGGATGTCAATCACTATGTATCTTTCTGACCTTTGCTTTCTCTAATGACAGCTGAATCGAACCCTGAAGAAGATGGGCCAGAGACCCTAAAATTTCTATGGATGCAGTGATCGTCCTGAGCAGAGAAGTGGGTGTGAGAGATTATTCTCTTTGTGGTGAGGGAGGTGCCAGAATGCTCAAGGTTCTGGCATTTCTGGAATCTCCTGTGACTCTGAAGGTTTTTTGTACTTAAATAAGCAGAGTTGTTTGGCTCAAACTGTCCTACAAAGGACAAGACATCTAATAAATCAGTGGAATTTTCCTGATCAGCATTCAGCATCTGGCGTATTCATTTATTTTTCCTCCGTGGAAGAATATAATTGCATCTGGAGACATGGGCAGCTGCTGTTGGTTTGTGCTGTCTTTGGTCCATGCTGTTGCAGGTAACAGTGGGGAGCAGATCTCTTCCCGTGCTCTGTAAAGGCACTATGCACAGTGAACAGGGAAGGCTGCGGAACTGATGAACAGGGAGAAAATTAGCTGTTCCACAGTGTTTCCAAAGAATATGGAAAGTGAGGCAAAATAACATTATTCCTTTTAGCTCTTGCCCCACACATTAAATAAACCTGAGTTGTAGTTGCTTTCCTAGAAGGTTGCATTTTTGCCTTCCTGCCCCTCTTTTTTTTTTTTT
>VYZM01003373.1:574828-601029 GCA_013398915.1 Dromas ardeola
GAAAAGGGGGCGCCGGGAGCTCGGTTTCTGGAGGGGCTGAGCCGTCCGTGCACCTTTGCCGCTCTCCCGGGGGGCTCTCGGGGAGCTGGAGCCGGCTGGCAGGGAGAGACAGGGTCTGCCCGGTGCAAGGAGGTGGGGAAGGGCTCGGGGGGTGGGCAGAGAGCACAGCAGTGGCTCCATCGCTTGCCGAAATACCGGGATGAAGGATGCCATGATTCTGGAGCGAGTCCAGAGAAGGGCCACAAAGCTGGTGAGGGGTCTGGAGAAGAAGTCCTGTGAGGAGAGGCTGAGGGAACTGGGGTGGTTCAGCCTGGAGAAAAGGAGGCTGAGGGGAGACCTTATCGCTCTCTACAGCTACCTGAAGGGAGGCTGTAGGGAGGTGGGGGTCGGTCTCTTTTCCCAAGTAACAAGCGATAGGACAAGAGGAAACAGCCTCAAGTTGCGCCAGGGGAGGTTTAGGATGGATATTAGGAAGAATTTCTGCACTGAATGGGTTGTCAAGCATGGGAACGGGCTGCCCAGGCGAGTGATGGAATCATCATCTCTGGAGGTATTTACAAGATGGGTGGATGCGGTGCGTGGATATGGTTTCGTGGTGGTTTTTGTCAGTGTTAGGTTGATGGTTGGACTCGATGGTCTGAAAGGTCCCTTCCAACCTAAACAACTCAATAATTCTGTGATTCATTGTTTCAGTGAGCAACCTTCTGACCTGGGCTCGCAGACCCACCAAGGTCAGGGTTAGCAGGAGTTGTGTGGTTTAAGGCCAAGGAGAGCACGGAGGTGGGCTAGGTCCAGACTCGAGCTAGTGTGCTACCGTACACCCCACTGGGAGCGGTGCTGGCCGGGGAGGAGGCATAGTGCTGGCAGCTGGGCATGGGGGTGTTTTGCCTCCGCGAGAGGTGGGCATTCCCACTTCCCCAGGACCGGAGTCCTGCCTGGCACAGGGACATTCCCATCTGCCAGAGGCAGCCACTTGGAAACGTGCAGAGCCCTGGACCAGGTTGCTTCTTGCGTTTGCTTCCAGATTGTTTGCTGTGGATGCCGCAGTGAAAGCAGGAGGTAGCAAATACCATCAGGGATGTCAAGCCTTGCTAGCCTCCCTCGGCAAATGGCTTGGAGTTGAGTTTCCTCTGGCCACCTCCCTTTCGCAGGGTGGCTCTGAGGGGGAATATGAGATTCAAGAGGCAGACGGCGAGTTTGGGATTGCCTGGGGGCATGGTGTCAGGCTGGAGAAACTGGCTGAGCAGCTGGAAGGAATCTGCCCCGACCTGCCACCATAACCCTGCGTGCCCCGGCGCTGCTGGGAATCCACCTCCCGTCTGCTCTGATCTTTGGTAGCCCTTGCGATGCAGGTAGGCCTGGCCCCACCTTGCCGTGCCTCCGGCGTGCACGCGCTGCTCGCCTGTCAGCAAAGCCCGGTGGTTGTGTCTCCTGTCACATTCTGCTCCGGGGCTGGTGGTTCTTCCTCTGAGATTGCCTGAATTGACCGAATCCTCTTTTATCAGCTGGTCCTGCGATGGCCTTTTGTCACGACAGTAACAAAAAAGGCTGTCTCCAGCAGGTAGAGGGTTGGCAGTGACACCGCTGTGGAGCTGTGATACCCATGAGAGGGCAAAATAGCCCCATGTTTTCACAGACTAAAAACCGAACTGCTGCCTGATGTTTTTCAGGTGGCTGCCACAAAACCCTCAGTGTGGCTTTCAGGAGCCACCGAGACATACGGTGACTTTGTATTGCTCTGGGTCTTGAGGGAGCTGAGTGGTCTTGTGTCCCAGCAGCTCCTCTGTGGTGTAGCTTGCTCTGGCCAGCTATGACAGAGCCTCTGAAAACTCTCCTGGTTGCAAGGCTGCTGGAGGGGGAGGAGGCAAATTCAGGACAGCAACACCAGCAACTCCTGTGTTTCTGAATTTTTTTAATTTTATTTTTGGTGAGTGGCACAGCAGCTGGGAAATGCAAAGCAGAAGTTCAGCAAAAGCTTACAATCAACACCACTAAAACCACCTGATGCTTTCCCATTAACCATATTTACCATCCCATTAAGCAGCAGCCGCCTCTCTTAAGTTGTCAGTGGGCTTAAATCTGCGCCTGGCAGATGTCCTAACTAAATGCTTCACAGTTCCTCTGCACGAGCTGTATTGTAGAGACAAAGCCCAGGGCCTTACAAGGACATGGCATGTTGTAGGAGGATTTTTTAGAGGGGGGTCAGGAGAGTAGCATCATTTCATCTGATTCCAGCTTCTTCAGCCTGTCCCGATTTGGAAGTGGGAAGATCGGATCAGAGCCAGTAAATCTCCTGACGGCAGAGGAAAAGTGGTTGCCCTTCTTTTCTTCTAAAGTGCTTTCAGTCAGCCCAGTAATGGGACTTGGCAGGGATCTGCGAGCACGTTTCTGACTTTGCATGGTCTTCCTTTGTGCGGGGCTCTCCTGGCCTGTGTGAGACGGCCGTGCTGCTCCCCAAAGGCTGAAGTTCCTCTTTACTTGGCTGCTTCCCCGCTTCCTGCTGGCTTCCCCTTGGGCCGCAGAGGGAAGGAACGAGCGCATCCATACAGGAGCTGAGCTGGAGCTCTCGTCTCTACCTGTGTGGCACCGCTTCTCTGGCACCATGATCCTCCGGGCTTTCTTTTGCTGCCATGGTGGCTGTTGGTCTGTCCTGCTTGTCTGACCCTGCCCGGACGCCCCCCTTTTGCGCTGCTGTGGTGGTGGGTGACACGCTGTGGGAGGCTGTCATGAAAGGCCATACGGGTAAGTGAGGCTGAGGACAGTTTTCTGCATGACCCTTGATTTGAACACAATTGTCTTTGGGATAAGGCAGGTGGCATCAGAGGGATGCTCCCCTGGTGAACTTCAGAGCAGCTCTTGCAGAGCTCTTGGAAACACTAGGGTTTGGGGTTTTTTTCTGAAAGAAGTAGACTGGAAGTGCTCAGTGTCTGCGGAATCCGGCTAAAGGTGTCTTGAACTGACCACCAAGGATGAGGTGCATATCTGCGGGACCTGTGTTGAACCATGAAGCTGAAAGTCCGTGACTCTAGCTCCGCTACTGTACGCACCCTGCTTGGTTTCACTGCCCTTATCTCCCAATCAGGGAAATGGGAAACCTGGATTTAGCCTTTGACTACACTGCTGGCTGTGTGATCTTGAGGTGAGACATTTAATCTCTTCTTTTTCCCTTGTCAGTTAAGCTGGAAGCATCCAAGCCAACTTGACAGTGGACCGTGGGGATTAATGAGTTTGTTTGCTCAGTGCTCTAGAAATCTAAAGCATGAAATTAGTGTTTACAAGGCATTTGCCGCAGCTTAGTGAAGCAAAAAGCATCTTTCAGCGTCCCAAGCTGTACAGACACCCTGGAGCTCAGGGGAGGTTCTTGGCATTCAGGAACGAGGAGGATAGGAGCATGGCACATGCCTTTCGAGTGCTGAGAGAGATGGAGGCTTGAGGAAAACAGGAGATGAGAGCCGTGCGTTAGAAACACTGTTTTGTGTCTCTAGAGCCATGGGTTCGGTTACAGGCAGGATCACAAATCTTGTTTGTTCCTTCCCATGTACTGCCTGCATTTCCCTGACAAGACCTGGAAAGCTGAAGGGCCTATTATGCGGCGCTGCCGTTAAAATGCTCATGATTTATATTTGAGGAATCCAGGAATTTGCTCTGGTTTTAGCTGTACGGCGCACCCTTCCCCCTTCCCTGGGCCTGCTGTGCTCCCTGGCAGCTGCCCTAAACCCCGGAGCGCTTAGTGGCTCTGTATGTATCTAATTAGGTAAGCGCTTGGGATGTTATTTGCATGGAAATACTACTCCAGGATATGCTGCGACGCTGGGGTTTGCTGAGTCAAGATGGTTGTTCGACTGGGATGGCCGGAGTCTCGCCTGTTCTTACATCCGATCCCTTGGACTGGTATGTTGTCAGGAGAGGAGCCTGAGCAGGGCTGGATGAAAGGCTGCTGAGATCGGGGCAAGGAAGTAATGTGACATGTGGCCACGTGTCACAGGGCTGCGAGATGGCAAATTCTGGTCTTTTTGCAGAGGAGGCAGTTTATAGAGAGGAAAGGGGTATGTCTGGGGTGACTTTTCTTCATGCCTGAGACGCTGTGCTCCGTGTACGTTGGTGCAGGGAACGTGCCTGGAGCTGTGGGGATGCCGCACAACAGAGCGGCACGTGGAGTGGTGCAGACCATCAAGGTCCTGCTTGGCCTCTGAGACAGCTCTCCCAGTTTTTGCAGTGGGGAGGAACAGAATAAACTGTGGTCCCTGGGGCACTGTACTGATGGACTTCAGTATCTCGGGTAAAAGCTGCGAGCCTGCAATTCTGCATTAGGAAAAAAATCTCCTTGTATTCCCTTGCTGCTTGGTAGCCCCCCCGTTACCTCTTGAGCTTCACGTCCTCTCTGCTGACATCCACTTTCCCAGGCAGATTTGCCTCGGTTTACTAAAAAGGCTTTGGTTTGCTGGGGCAGAGTGGAATGGACACGATGTTTTGTCTGTCAAAAAATACTATCCCAGCCTGGGCCACCAAGGAGTCTTCGAGCTTCCAGCTGCACCACTCCCATATCCTGAAAGTGAGGGCATTCAAAATTAAGGTCATGAATGTTTAGAGGGCAGTTGATATATAACTTTGCTGTCATCACTCCTCCTGTGTTCCCAAGCTGCTATGTTCTTTAAAAGGAAAAGGAAAAAAAAAAAGTAGTAAGGTTAAAGGAGATCTCTAGGAAAAAAAAATATAAGGTTAAAAGGAATACTCAAGAAAAAAAAAAAAAAAAAAAAGAGAGAAGAAAAAAAGACTTGGGGAAAAAGCATCTCCCAGTGGAAACTAGTCATAAATACAAAAAAGGCACTAGTCATCAAAATGCATCAAAGCTAAGGTTGTGGCTGAAGCCTTTTCTCACCAGTGTGTAGAGAGGGAAAAGTTGCGGTATTTCGAGCAGGCCAAGTTCTGTGCATGTATTTGCACGAGCTTTCAGAAATGCGCTTAAAACAGAGCTGAACGTCCAGCCCGTCTTCTCTGTGTGTGCGACGCGTTTGCGCCCGCAGCAGCGAGCGGCTGCAGTTTCATTTATCTGGGAGGAAACGGCACCAGCAGCCTCTCGCTTTTGAACGGCGGAAGCGTAGTTTTATGGTGTCGCGGGCGGCTGGGAAAATCTTCCTGAGCTCGTCGCGGACTTCCTCTGCAGCATCAGGAAAGGCACGAAGGGCTTCGAGAAGGAAGGGGCCGGTTGCCCTACGGCGCGGCGCCGGGGCGGGTTGGCTCCGTGTTACAGGAAAAGGCAATAAAATCTAAAGCGGGGTGGAGGAAGGGAGGGCTCACGCAGCCCCTCTTTGTGGGCGCACGGCTGAGGATTCGCCTTCTCGCCCGATTCCTGCACACCGCCTTTGGGCTTGGGGGGACATTCTTCGCCCCCTAATCTGAATTGTCTTTCTGGGACGATTTCCCAAGCCTTGGCGCCTCTCTCTGGACCATTGGGGTGGCTCCACCTGACCCTAAACCTCTCTAGGCTGTGTCCTCCTCCGTGAATCCAGCTCACAGGCACACCGAGCTGCTGCGTGAGGGGTTATTTTTTTGGTAACACAGCTGAGATCCTTGGCAGGAAGGGGCTGTAATCACTTTAGTGTGATGCTGTTTTCACACATTATACCCACGCACACATGCAAAAGGCGTAACTAACTCCTTCCTATATTTCTCTCCCTCTATTGAAAACCTGAGGACCGCTTTAACCCTCTACCCTCTGCTCCTCTGATGAAGGCAGCTAGTCAGTCCCTGTGGCCGGGCTGATTCCATCCCCCAGAGGGATCCAGGGGAGCAAGTGAAATGCCACAACATGCCCAAACTGGGAACTGCAGGGATTCCTCTCTCTGCCCTGAGCGCGTTGCATTCGGCAAGCTGCCTCACTGTAAAGGCTGCGGCCGAGGACGGTTTGCTGCGTACTGCGAGTGTTGCGCGGCAAGTGAGGACAGAAGTGCAACTTAAGACCTTCTATATCACCCCAAATCCTGGGGTGATCTCAAACACCTTGGGGTGGTGCGGGGGGGTTTATCTAAGGACCCTCGTAGGAGGGAGAGATCTAGTACAGGCAGCTCTTTCTCTTGAGGTGGGGGATCTGCTTCCCCGTCCTCCTCCACTGTTGTGCTGGTGGCCTTGGAGAGGCAAGTTTGGGGTGATATGCGCCCTTTCGTGCCGCGGTGTGTGGTGCTAATTGGAACATGGCCCTGGTATTTCAGCAGCCTTTAACCATGAGGGCAGAACAAGCAGGTAACGAGAGACAAGAATAACATTTTAATTTCCTGGCCACCACTCATTTGGGACTTGCATTCTTTTTTTAATTACAATTTCCCTTTGGTTTTTTTTTTTGTCCCTTTTCAACCTGAAATCCGGTTTTCCAAGGTTTTGTTTATCTAGGGTCTTACATGTTGAGTTGTAATGCCCCAGGAAGGTTGGCTGTCCTGAGAACCTGGAGGTGATGGCACTGGGGCACTGTTCCTCTGCATCTCATCTGGCTTTTTTTGTGCTTTTTCTTTTCCAGAGACTTTGATTCCCTCTCCAAGGATGATGTCTATGAGAATAACCGCTTGGTAAGTCCCCATTATGCTGTACACAAAAGGAAGAAGGGACATTAGAATGACTAGATGGAGGTCATATAGCATGGGAGGATGTCGTGACGGTGGTGAGGGAGTGAGAAAAATCTGTATTTGTAAGTAACAGGCAGGAGCTTCTCTGGAAACATAAGGGAATCTGAAACATCAGCTTCCAGCCTGGACTGAAGAGAAGATAAGATGGTTATCCTGGTAGTTGCCAAGGCAACGTCTCAGGTGAAGATTAAAATGGTGCAACATCTTCTTGACCTCAGTTGTTCTAGACTTGCAGGCAATGGAAGGAGGAAGCTAATTTTACTCCAGGCATAAGAAGAGAGGAAGGTTGTGCTGGACCTTGGCTGGTCTGCAACATTCCCCTCCTGCTTGGGACAGCTGGAGCCAACAGCAGAAGTAGGCAGTGGAGAACGGGAAGATGGCCAACACCGGGGTGAAGGGTAGCACAGAGCAGCCTTGTTATTTTGCTGAGGGAAAGACCTAGTTGCCACAGGTTCTATCTGATAGTCCGTGGAGAGACATGGGCCAACACCTTCCCAAGATGACTTGAGCTAGGTCATTTGGGTTTTCAGGATTAGGCCTCTCCAGTTGGGTCCTGGCCATCCCCTTTCCTGGACTAATTGGCCCCTTTCAGCCATTAGCAGCTATCTTTTCCCACTTGAGAGCCATGCAACAGGTTTCTTGCCTAAGTTTGCATCTCCGCTTGCTCCCTGCTGCTTGCAGCCTTGTGACCAGCAAGACTCAGTCCAGAGAACCAGCTTAAGGCCAGGCTGAGCAGAGCTGTGTGTCCACAGCGGGCATTTTACACCCCCAGTTACTGCAAATAGCCATTTTCTTCTCCATTCCTTTTCTTTGGATCTCACACCCTGCACAGCCTCTTGTGCCCCAGAGACCCGGCACCTTCAGTCTTTACCCACACCCTGTACCTGGTACCTCACCATTCAGTGCCCACACCACTTCCATCCCCTCCTGACTCGCTTTCTCTTCAGTCCCTGCCGTAGTCTTGCATCCCCTCTCCCTCGGAGATCACTGCGGTTACACTGCCCTCGGCACAACAGCAGGATGGCTGCCGTATAACCAGTAATCCACATACACCACTAAGTGGGAAGCTCTCAAACAGTTATTTTCTTCCTTCACTACTTCCTTTCAAGTAGTCGTGTATGCAGTTGTAGGAGCTATGTGCTGCTTATCACAACGTCCTTGTCGCTTCTGCTCGCTGAGACACAGAAAAGCACTGAAGTGGCTTGTACATGGCAGGCTGCTGGCTGTTGAACAGAGATGGCTATGTTAATGGTGGGAGGGGACGGCATGGCACCTCAGAGCATGAAAGGATGGTCAGGGTCAGTGTTTCCATGGGATGAGCATTTGGGGCGGCCACGGCTAGAGCTCAAAAAAAGCTGGTGATTGGCTGCATCGCTGGAATTATCTGCCAGCCCTCGGCCCTTCACGGTGCCAGCTCTGCGTTGGGCTCTTATGTGAAGGCATTGATGGTGTGCCTGTTTCACGGGTTGAAAAAACACTGGCTATTTTTTCCAGTGAAAACAGACATCCTCAGAGTTACCCTCCCTGTCCCAGTGCAGCAGCCGAATGCCAAGACCCCTCAGGTGGGAGTTGCAGGGGCACAGGAAGCTGAAATGACTTCAAGGAAAGGGCAGCTGCAGCAACGTGTTCCCTTGCTTCTGATTCCGCCTTTCCAGTCAAGTGGCATGTCTGGGAGCCTCTGTCTGTCAGGGATGTCATAGGCTTACTACTTAACCTTTCCCAGGGCCTTTCCAACTTTACTTCTCTGTTATTTTTCAGAGAGCATCAGTTTTCTCTCCTTACCATCTCTCTCTGCTGTTCCTGCAGGCCTTTGAATTGGCAGAGCGGGAGCTGGGCATCCCAGCCCTGTTAGATCCCAATGACATGGTCTCCATGAAAGTTCCTGACTGCCTCAGCATCATGACTTACGTGTCTCAGTATTACAACCATTTCAACAACCCCAGCCAAGGTGAGTGTCCTCCCACCCCTCTGGCTTCCAGTTTACCCCCACTTGAGTACAGAAAACCCAGCATTACCTTGTCCTTCCTCCTTCCTATGGCAAATGGGAGCCGTGTGTGTTCATGGGGAAGGGGGGAGGAGTGGGTAGTACCTCTCTCTCCTGGATCGTGCTGGTGAGGAAGGCCCGGAACGCTGAGTGGAGTAGGATGAGGTTTCACAAGAGGTGGGGAATGATTTAACAGCTCAGGCTGCAGGAAGAGGAACGCCTTGTTTCTCCTCCCTCTGCGCTGCATTCCTGCTGCTTGGGTTGGGCCACCACCCCTGGTGCTCATCAGACCCCTTTGTCATCTGCTTTAACCCACTAACATGGGAGAAAGCTAGATAGGCAACCTGTCTACCGCAGCTAGTTTTTATCACATCGGTAAGTGTAAAGCGACTGGAGGATAGGGAGGGGGGCCAGGGTGGAGTGTCTCAAATCAGCCCATCTGTCCTTGCAACTGCAACCTGAGCTGCTCTGAGACAGCTCTCCCAGGACATCCCTCCTGGGTGGAGATGAGGGCTCCAGATCTCCTCTGCTCCGCTCTCTAGCCACAACGTCAGATAAATCTCTTCCACGTGTGTATGCTTCTCCAGGAATACTGGCCTCCCAGCCAAGGACTCCCACTGGGGACTGGTGTGTGAGTGCCAGCCCTGACGGGCAAGGGATGCTTCACAGACCTGCTGACAGCCTGGAACCCCTGGGGCCCAGCGGGTCACAACAATACATCAGCAGCTACCCGGGGTGCTCTGGGCTTTAAGCATTGCTTAGGGAGATGGTTACAAGGAAGCCGAGCAGCATTTGATGAGTAAATCAAATCACAGCGAGAGGCTGGTGTCCCTGGGCCGCAGAAGGGGATCCACAGCAGGGCCAGGCTCTCTGGCAGCCTCGCAGACAACCCATTATTAGATTGTGGTTGTCTCTTCCACCTAAAATAGGCACTGAAGTGTCGGGAGTGGCAATTCCTGTCCGATGTCACAAGGGTAGATGATTTTATTTTTTTCCCCCCTCCCCTTCCCCCACATGGGTGGTGTGAGTCACTGCTTCTCTCAGTGCCTGATCCTCCTTGCCTTCTGCCTCCAGCCAGAGTCCCTCCGCCTATGAAGCGCTCAGCTTCTGCCTCCTCGCCTCCTCTGCTGTCCCACAAGAAGCCCGTGGCTGCAGTCGAGAGTTCCCCGGCACCAAAGGTACCGCATTTCTGGATTCAAAGCTGGCCTGAGGCAGTGGTGCTCCCTGCGCTGCGGGTGAGGAGGCGGGAGAGAGTCAGTCACAGCAGGATGGATCTTTGCAGGGGGCTACCTGTGTATTTTGGGGTGGGAGGGTTGTTTGGAATTTTGGTGCCTTGCAGGTCCCAGCTGAGAGAGTGATTTCTCTCTAGGAGTCTGTGGACTGAAATTTGTCCATGGCAGGCAAAAGGTTGGGCAGATTTGGTGCTGAATGGTTTCTTGAGCCAGCCAGGGCACAAGCACCCTCCTTCCTGTGGGAGGATAACCTTGTAGATGAGGAAAGAGCAGGAATGCAGGATTAGAAGAGCGGAAAAGATGCCTTTTTCTTTCTTGGCCCTTTATTTCAGGTGTTAGCAGATGTCTGGGATGGCACATTTTCCAAAGAGAGGGGGTTCCTCTTCCAGGTCCCTGCTGACTATGGTTTAGATTAGTCCCTTCCACAGCCCTTCAGCCCTAGATAGAGGCAAGGCACCTTTGGGAGTGGCCCCTTCTAATTTGGGAAGAGGCAGCCTGCCGGTCACTGGACTCAGGGGCAGCTGTTCTGTGCCTTGTCAGCCCCTGAGCTGTGCCACAAGCACTCAGCGATGGGCTTTGCACAGGGAGCAGCTGCTCTGGAGGAGCCATGGGCTGGGGAGCAGCTCGTGGTCCCCATCCTGAGCTCCTCATGCGTTGTGTCTCAGGACGATGCCCCCTCGGACCCGTCAGAGCAGTCCCAGCGCACCACGCTCAGCAGTACCTGTGCAGCCTGCCAGCAGCACGTCCATCTCGTCCAGCGCTACCTGGCTGAGGGCAAGCTCTACCACCGCCAGTGCTTTAGGTATGTGGTGGCCAGCCCTGGTGGGGTGGCAGCTCTCCTCAGCAAACTGGAGGTCTGTGGCCAGCAGCACCCTGTCTTTGTGTGTCTGTGTCCTTGGGCAACACGGAGCATCAATGGTAGTGCCTGAAATGATGCCGAAGAGGGTCCATTTGCCTGCCAGCCCTCTGTCCCAGAGGTCTGATTAACCCCTCGTGTCCTGCCCTGTGCTGCTTGCCTCCCCTACACCCTGCCTCCCCTGCTCTCTTGTGCTTTCCCACTTCACTGACTTGGGATCCCAGCCCCTTGTGCTTCTCCCACTTCCATAAACCTGGATGCTCTGCCTCTTTACCACCTGCCTACTTGGGACCCCCACCACCACCTTCCAATGAGGTCTAAGCCAGGACATCATCCTACAGACCTCCTTCCACCTATGCTTCACATCCTCAACTGGATTTACAGGCTCCCACGCTGCCCGGGGTGGTGCTGAGCTCTCAGGGGAGCATGTGGAGAGCTGCAGACTGTTACCAAACTGAGGAATGAGGGATTAGACGTCAGCAGCTCTGTGGTTACTCCCTGGATGCAGGTCCTTACCTGCAGCACCTGTGAAGTCATTTCACTTTGCTTTCCCTGCTGCGATGATGAAAGGATGAGATCTCTCCTGTGGGTCACAGGACAAGAGCTGGCAAGTGGGCAGCTGGCATCTGAGAACAGAAATAGTGAGCCACTGGGAAGATATGGGAGGTCTCATTCGCCTGTATAAACAGTTACTGCCTGAGCCAGCCGGGGATGTGTCATTGAAACAGCGTCGCAGGAGGAGAGCTGAGCCGGGGCCCATCAAGCTTCTCTTCTGCAGCTGTGGCAAAAGCAGGAGCTTTGGGGTGCAGGTGCAGCATTGCACATGGGCCAGGAATAGGAGAGGTGCCATGTCTGCCTTCGCACAGCTCATGGCCCTTAAGAGTGATCAGTGACATCCCTGTAACTTTATTCTGGGTGTTTTGCCTCCTTATGCTTTTCTTGTCTTTTTTTTTGTTGTTGTTTTTTTTCCCCTGCTGATTCATGGGCGCTGTTTGGTCGGGAATGTCCTGTGGCAGCATTTTCTGTAGGTTGACACAGATAAAATCCAAACAAACCTCTTTCTCCCCTTGTCCGAACTTGCCATCTCTTCATTTCATCATACCCCTTCTCTCCAGAGCCCCTGTGTCCTCATGCTTCTGCTCTACATTTCAAAGGAAATCCCAGCCAACGGGACACCCAGAGCAGAATTCCTCACCAAAACTATCTGCTTGCAGTGTAGGGCAGCCAGCTGCTGTGAGCGCCAGGTATTCAGACAAGAAGGAACAAGCTTGGTTTTCGTAGGAGTGCTTGATCAGCCCCTTGCCCTTGGCTTTCTTTCATGTATGCTCTCCGCCTCCCTTCCCAGCTGGAATAGGGCTGACTTGGTTGCCAGTGCTGCGCATTACGCTTGCGCCTGGAGGGCTTCGTTAGGGCGGATTCAAAGCCTCGGTGGAAAAAGAGCGGATGATCCAAGACGTGGCAGACAGTGAAGGATGGGGCAGCTATTAGCCCAGTTTCAACAGGCAAAGCGGAGTGTAAGAACGGCCTTACTGTGTCATTCCAGCCAAGTGTCGTGACCCTGGTGGGGGCCATGGTCAGCACCAGCGGGGGTGAGTGTGAGACCAGGGTAGGCTTGTACACAGCTTTTCCTGACTACTCTTCAAGCTTCCAGCTTAGGAATTTCCTGAGTCGGAAATAGCATCATTTTATTTAATACTCGGAGGTTGGGGCAGTTGTTTTGGTTTTTACCCGCCCCCCATAAATGTGCCTGACGGTTCTTTAACCTGCCTGGACCCTTGTTCCCCACAAGGCAGCCCATAGCCTCCTTGTGCCAGTTCTGAACCAGCTGCTCCCTAATTCCAGTTGATGCTCCCTGTTTCATGTCTGTGAATGATTGATCCCTCTCCCCTTCCCAGGGCCACCTGTGATCTTGTGACTTGCTCTCCTCTCCCCCACCAGCTGCATCTTTTCCAGGAAAACTGGGTTTCTACTTTTCCAGGTCTGGAAACCGTGCCGTATCCCAATACCAGCTGTTGCCCTTCCACATTTATTAAATCCTTTCCGAGCTGATGAAGAAACCCAAATACACACAGTATTTGAGTTGTGAACTCCCCATGGGTTCATACAGCGGCATGGTGATGTTTCTCTGTTCCTCTCCTTTTCTGAGTGACTTCCCCATGACTGTGCTAGGATTTAGTAGCAGGGGTGGGAACTAACTCCACAGCCCTGCAAGGATCTCCTGGCTGCGTTGCCTTCCCTGAGGGGCAGGATGGTGTCCCCCATCTCACAGGGCTCTCTCTCCTCGTCGGCAGGTGTAAGGAGTGCTCCAGCACACTGCTCCCAGGGTCATACAAGCCTGGATCAGAGGCAGGGACTTTTGTCTGCACGCAGCATCGTGGTAAATTGGCCATGAGTGGAAAGGCAGAGAGGAGGCCCAGCCCAGACCGACCGTCGCCAGAGCTGAGAACTGAAACTGGGGCTGGCAGCGTGGGTGAGGACAGCGTCCCCACAGGAGCGGAGGTGGGGAAGGATGACGATGACTCCCTGGAGAGCATGGCAGGGACGCACGTGCCTGCGGAGAGGCCAGCCAGCCCAGCGGAGGAGGACAGCATGCCCAGCAAAGCAGAGACAGCGATGCCCCTTGCCCATGCAGGCAGCGGGGTGCCTGTCTCCCAAACTCCCCCCAGACCTCCTCTTCCCAGCAAGCCCATGGTGCTCACCCAGGACAAAGCGAGCTCACTGGACAGACGGCTCAGAGACACGCGGCCCACCCCTGCCCCAAGGAGGGCCACCGATGCGTCAGCCCTCTCCCCTCCAACCTCTCACCCTGTCCCCCGGCCCAGGTCGACTCTCCAGGGCGAGGGCAGCGAATGTGGGCCTGGCATGGTGAACGGTAAGAGAGCAGAGTGGTGGCAGGGGTTACCCTCCACCTCTGCAGTAGCCGAGGTGCTTGGCTGCAGGTCAGATTAGTTTTGCTCCTTCTCTGCAGCCTGATGTCCTTCTGCCTCCGAATAAATCTCAGGCTCGAACACCCAAGCCTTCGATTGCCAACCATCCCTGTAGCAGGAGGAGCAGTGCTAGGTTTCATGCCTGCCTGCTCCTTTGTAATTCTCTGGAGCTCTCAGGGGGATGCTCCCAGTGCGGAGGGAAGGTGGCAGTGCTAGAGCAATTCACAGGTGTGGGGACAGAGGGGCAGGTCAGTTCTCCAGGTGCAGCTGCAGGGGTGGGGTGGGGAGAAAAAGTCAAGGGGGATGTTTGGGGCTGACTGTATGAGAAATGCCATGAGGTCTTCAGAGAGTGGGAATAGCCAGCCTTCCACAGGGAGATGCATAAGAAGTGCCTCGTGTTGATTTAACCTCTTTCTTCATGTCCTTTTGGTGTTGTGACAGTCTGACCCTGTGTCTTTCTAGGTAGGGTACCTGAACCCAGCCCCCCTGTCCCAAAACCCCGAGGGAGACCCTGCTCCTCTGATCGGTAGGTCCTTCTGTTCTCAGGTCACCTGCAAACCCCACAGCGAGGCAGGGCTGTGGGGATGGCTCAGCTGTGGTTTCCTCTCCCACCTCCATCAGCCCCTGCTCTTTGGAGGATGTAGACTATCACCAGGTCCCTTCTCTTACCTAACAGGTGCCCGGTACGGTCAGGCTGACAGTGTCCATACCTCCCAGGGTCTTTGTCTCTTAGGGTTTGTAAAGAGTTTGGGGGCTTCAGAAAGGCATTTCTGTGTCACGTGCAGACTGCCAACTGCCTTGTGAAATGGTCCTGCTTGTGGATGCTGAGAAGGGGACACTTGCCTGCCTCGTGGAGGGTTTGTCCCGGGAGAGGTCCAGTGCAGGGATGTTGTGAGTGCCCAGCTGCAGCCTTTACACGTCCTGGGCTCTTACGAAGCCCCCTGGCCGTGGTTCATTCTTACCTGCTCTTGCAACGGAGGTTGCACAAGTGCCCCACGTGCGCAGTGGCCAAGGAGCTGGTGCGTGCAGCGAGTGCCAGCCACTTTCCCAATGAACGGTGACTCACTGAGCCATGGTGCGGGCTTGCCATGGGCTCTGCCCCCAGAGGCACAGTGGTGCTTTCTGCCACGGGAGTTGGTGAGGAGGGGTCTGTCTGTAGGACACTCGGGAGATAAGGTGACAGACGGCCCTCTGAAGTGTAGGAAGGGAGCGCAACCACAGAAGGCAGGTATCTGGTTTCGACTCCCCCTCCATGCACGGCCTGGGGAGCAGAGCTGGGTGTAGGAATGGTGTTGGGGAGGGAAGAACAGCTGTGCCCGTAAAGCTCAGCCTTTACTGCTGCTTAGCAGATGGAGGTTGTAATATTCGGAAAAGAAAATGCTGGGCCCAGCGAGCGAGTCAGGCAGGCTGTGCTTCCCTCGGGCCCGTAGGTTTGCCTGCAGAGAATGAGACACTTTGTGTCTGAGGAAGACTAGAGCCACCCTTGTCTGAGAAAGCTGCTTCTGCATGGGAGACATCCTGCTCCATCCATCATTTCCCCTGAAGGCAAAGTCCCTCTCCTGTGCCTCACCCTTCCAGCTTGTCTCTGCTCCCTGCCACCTCTGTCTCTCTCTCTTCTCTCAGTGCTGGAGCTGCAGCAAGAGCCAAGGACCCACCATGGATGGCCTTAGTGCAAGCAGAGCCCAAGAAGAAGCCAGCTCCCCCTCCTCCCCTGGGCAGTGGCCATGAAACTCCAAGCAGGACTTCAGAGGAGGAGGATGGGGAGGGGGTGGGGAAAACCAAGAGCGAGGAAAACAGCTCTGATGTCACAGAACCCAAACCATACAACCCCTTTGAGGAGGAGGATGAGGAGGAAGAGCAGAGTGCTGCCGCCCAAAAGAGCACGCCTGAGCAGGAGCAGAGCGAGACTGCTGCCAAGCCTCTCCACCCCTGGTACGGCATCACGCCCACCAGCAGCCCAAAGGCGAAGAAGCGGCCAGCTCCACGAGCCCCCAGTGCTTCCCCATTAGGTGAGCTTCCCCCCACCCTCTTATCTCTCCTCCACAACGCCTGTGCAGTCCCTTGGAGGCTCCCCCTTCCCAGGCTGCCTCTGCATCACCCTGGCAGGCCAGGCCTTTATGCAGGGATGGTTGTGCTGGGACTTGTGTTAGCCATGTCCTCTCTACCCGCTGGAGCACAACATTTGCAGGCAAGACCTTTTCTCTGCAGGGTCCCATCTGTCCTTTCTGAAGAGAGACAGAGGCTGGTTCCCTTTGCACTCATGACTGCCCCCAGTGCATACCACTCTCCCCTTCTATCCTGGCTGCCCCCCTCGCCTTCCTCCCTGAGTTCTCCCTTTGCTTTGCAGCCCACCACCCTATCTCCAGGCTGTCGCACTCCGAGCCATCATCCTCTACCCCATCTCCAGCCCTCAGCCTCGAGAGCATCAACTCTGAGAGTTCAGCCAAGGTGCTGGGTGACACCGATGAGGCTTCGGTTCCCAAAAGCTCTTCCGAGCCCACTGTCCACACGCCGACAGCCACCAAGACCTCTAGCACTGACACGCCGCTGGCCAGTGTCTCCTCCGGCGAAAGCCCTGCTGCCCCAGCCAGCCTCTCCACCAATTCCTCCTTCTCCTCCTCCAGCGAGCTGGCCAGCTTCAGCGGGGAGGCGCAGACCAGCACCCCACATGCCAGCAGGAGCGTCTCCACCGGCAGCTTAAAGACCAGCCCCAGCCGGCTGCCCCCCAAGCCTCCTGCTGGGGCTAGCCCTACACCCATCCTCTTGGCTTCAGATGGGGGTGCTGGGAGCCCTAAAACCCCCTCCTCACCCAAGCCACAGCTGAAGGTGAGATGATGACCTGCCTCCCATCCAGATCAGGGGGCTTTTCTTCCCCATCCGTCACTCAGTCACAGTGGGGATCGTGAGTCCAGGCTTGCCCCTTAGGTAGGTTTGATGTGTGACCACCTAAAGCAAGCCTCAGGCATGTGCTCATTAAATGGTGGCTCTGCTCGTACTCTGCCTGCCCTGTGTGCTAGAGGAGGGGCAGGATGTTGTGTGGTCAGAGGAAATAGGAAAGGAACTGTGAAGGAAAATGTTTCAGCATGCTTGTTGGAGAGAAGCTGGGGAACTGATGCCAAACAGGAGCACAGCTGTTTTTTGCCCCATGGCGAGGCTGCTGGTGGAGATCAGTGCTGTGTTCCTCCTCTAGGAGGGTGTGGGGCAGGACAAACCCTAGGGCTGCCCTGTCTGCTCAGTCCCAGCTGTTGGGATGCTATATCCCTTCCCTTTCCTGGACCCTCACGTTATCTCCCTTTGTCCCTCAACTCCAGTCTTCCTGCAAAGAGAACCCCTTCAATCGGAAGCCATCGCCTGCCGCCTCTCCCTCTGCAAAGAAACCTCCCAAGGGCTCCAAGCCAGTGCGTCCTCCTGCACCGGGTCACGGCTTCCCACTGATCAAACGCAAGGTAAAAGGGCCATCGGGAGCCAGGGGGCAAAAACCAGCTCTGTACTGTCCCCCAGGGACAGAGCTGTATACGTGGCCCCTGCTGATACAGGTGTGGGTGGGGATGGCTGCAGGTGGCTGTGGCTGGGGAGGAGGATGATGTCTAGGCTAGACCCCGTTGATGGCAGCACCATGGTCTCCCTTTGCTCCAGAGTGAGGTGGGGATTTCGGATCCACACTTAAGTAAAGTGTTTTGTCGTCCCCCCTGCCCCCGTTAGCGTTCACTAGCCTTAGGGTTACCCTTGGGAACTGGAGGTTGATGGTAACGGAAGTCTCTGCCTTGTGGTTTGGCAGGTGCAGACAGATCAGTACATTCCCGAGGAAGACATCTATGGGGAGATGGATGCCATTGAGCACCAGCTGGACCAGCTGGAGCACCGTGGGGTGGCCTTGGAGGAAAAACTTCGCAGCGCTGAAAATGGTACATGGGGTGGGCTGTCTGTGGGTGTGGGGCAGGACAGGACTCTAGGGCTGCCCTGTGTCCAGCCAAGGAGATTGCAGTGGTGACTTCCTCCCTGCTGATCCTGGAGCTGGGAGAGCATAAGGGGCTGTGCTGGGCTCCAAGAATGGTCACAGCCATTACCGTGGACATGGAGAACTCCCTAGAGTGGAAACAGGTGGGAGAAGAGAGAAGGTTTCTCTGGGGCTCAGGAACAGGCTGAGGTCAGGTTTTCTCTAGCCTAGTCCCTCTCTCCTGGCTTGGCAGAGCCCATCCTGCTGCAGGGTGGTGGCATCCTGCAGGGCTGGGGACGGTTCTGAATTGTCCTTTTGCTTGGCAGACAGCCCTGAGGACAGCCTGCTGGTGGACTGGTTCAAACTCATCCATGAGAAGCACATGCTGGTGCGCCACGAATCGGAGCTCATCTACATGTAAGTGTGTGCAAGTGTGAGGGGAGGCGCCGATGCCTTTGTGGGGAGCCCTGTCTCAGCCCCCCTGAAATTGTGCTTCCAGGGGAGAGCCTCACATGGCCTCCTTCCCTGGAGAAGGGGGGGAAAGAGGGCGAGCAGACAAATGTATCCAAACACACTCAGAACTGACCCACTGCAAGTCACCAGAGCCCCTGCACCATCTCCTCTGGGAAGGCCTTCAACAGCCAGGGCTGGTCCCTGTTTGGCTCCCTGACCCTTTGGCTCTATGGGATAAGACTTAGTTCTTTCCAATCTCACCCCATACCTTGAGATGATGTTCTGCCCCTCTGGAGCCTTGCAGTGGTTCCTGGCAGCGTCCCCTTCCCTTGCAGCTTCAAGCAGCAGAACCTGGAGCAGCGGCAGTCGGACGTGGAGTATGAACTGCGTTGCCTCCTCAACAAGCCAGGTAAATCATTGCTCTGGATGCAGTTACCTCCAGTTTTCCCCTGGGTCTCATCTCGTGGGCCTCAGGTGAAGAGAGACAGATCTTTAAGGATGCCAGCTCAATTGTCTGGCTTTAAAGCTGATGCCCCATCTCGTTGCATGCCCCAGCCTTGTGCAGGGATGGGCTCCTCTTTTCCCCCAAGGGATGCCACCTACAGGGCTCTCCCTCCCCAGCAGCAGTAGCCCAGCTGGCCCTGCGGCATGGCAGGGTAGCAGGGGATCGTGCTAGAGGATCTCTGCCCCAGTGCTCTGAATTTCAGAGCTCCTTCAGTCATTTAATTGCCTGTCCTTCCTTGGGGTTTGGCTGGGTAGAGAAGGACTGGACCGACGAGGACCGAGGGAGGGAGAAGGTGCTGATGCAGGAGCTGGTGACCATCATTGAGCAGAGGAACGCCATTGTGAACTGCCTGGATGAGGACCGGCAGAGGTGAGTGGGGTGGTCTGGAGGAGAGAAGTGTAGCCCATCTGATGCGATGCCACACGAGTGTCTTGTGTGGGTGTCCCAAGATGTCCCTGTTCCTGATGTCTTTCCCAGGCTTCCCAGTTCTTCTCTATTTGAGTGCCTTGTGTGGGAAAGACTGGGCACGACTTGCAGCACGTGGGATTTATCCTGCTGGTAGCAAATGCTCACAAGACAGTGATGGATCTGCCCTCTACGGCTTTTAAGTAGGAGGCTCTCCAGCCTTGAACAATACAGCAGCTGTTTTCAGAGCTGAATTGCTGACCTATTTCCCATTCTTTCTTTCAGAGAAGAGGAGGAGGATAAAATGTTGGAAGCCATGATTAAAAGGAAAGGTAAGAAAAAATTGGCAAGTTTTTTGATGTTTTCACTGCGGACCCCAGCAAGGGGCAGCATAAGCCAGTCATGAAATAGTGTGCAGAAGGAGAGACTGAATCTGTTCTGTGTAGACTCTGTAGCTTTTCCTTTAGGGACATGAAAGTTTGGGGCACAATTGTGCCGCGCGCCCCTGTTATCACAGAAAGAAGTGTGCATACAGTGGAGGGCTTTGATTCGTGGCTCTCGCCTTTGCCCCTGTTGTCGTGTGTGTGTGTGTGTGCAACCGTCAGCATCCCGCAGTAACAACCTCCCTTTGCAACCCCAGAATTTCACAAGGAGACGGAGACCGAGAGCAAGAAGAAAGGCAAATTCAAGCCCATGAAGGTGCTTAAGCTGCTGGGCAACAAGCATGACTCCAAGAACAAGTCGCCCAAGGAGAAAAGCTAGAGCAGGGGAACACCAGCAGCGGGAGGGATGTGCTGCCCGACTGCCCTGGCCTCCCAGCGGCTGGCTGGGACACTGCCAGGAAAGGGGGCTTGTCTCCCTCCCCTCCCCTTGCCTCTCCCCCGGCTCCCTCCCCAGGCCCTGGAGCTGCCACCCCAGGGAGACGCCAGCCCCCTGCCCGGAGTGGGGGAGTCGGACCAAAGCGCTCCCCTTCCCGAGGCTGTGGAGGAACCTGACCCTCCCCTCCGTGAAGCCTTGCTAACGAGGCGGGGAGAAAATGGATTCACTTTGCGGATACGTCACCCCATTGCGTGTTCTTGTTATTAACTGAGAAGCAAGCCAAGGAGTTTGGTGTTTGTGGGAAAACTTGCACTAACTGTCCCCAGTCCCTTCTCCCGCTCTAACTGTGACAGTTCCACGTGCCTCCGACCTCTGCCAGGAGGGGACTGGGCCTGCCTGTCCCTGCCTGCCTGCCTGCCCGCCCGCCCGCTCTTGTCCCCTTCGTGTCCCATTTTTAACTTCAGGAGAAAACTCTGGCATTAGAATCAGGATTCTTTAGGTTTTACTGGCCTAAACTAAAATGTTAAGAAAACACTCCCACATCACAAGGCTCTAGAGCCATAGCCAAAAAAATAACTGGTGCCCTGTTTATTTTCAGCTGTCCCCTCCCTCGCGTGCCAGGGCTGGGTGGGCTCCGTTGCAGGGCTGAGGGGACCCAAGGGGACAGTGTACAGCTGCTGGGACGTAGCTCGCTCTCCCTTACTCAGGACATCTTACCCCCCACTGCTGCTAAACACCGCTGACTCTGCTGCCTTCCGGGGGGAGGGAGGAACATTCCTTTTCCAGGCAAGGACAGAAAAGCTCAAGACTGACTCAGTGCCGGCTTGTGCCCCTGCTCACCAGTGCCACCCTTGAGCGGCTGGGGAAAGAGGCACGGTCACAACTGACCTGTACCCAGCTTCATCTGTGTATACTTTAAAAGTGTGCAGGGGTTGGCTGGTTATTTTTTACATCTCCTTTACTAGATGAATTCAAACCCACCCTAAAACTTTTTAAACCCCTTATTTTATTTGTCATGTGTGTGTGCGTGCGTGTGTGTACGATGGAGGAGGGAATGGGGGGGCAGTGTTCTTCCAACCATCCCTTCTTCCTTCCATTTTTGTTTCCTGCCTTCTCCTCCAAGGCGAGGAGCTATTTATTGAATTATTGGATCAGTCTGAATTAGCGTCTCACGAGTGTCTGGTTGGTCAGCTGTTCATCATGCCTTCTCATTAGCAAATTAGACATAACCAGCCCCGAGCAAACTGCTGCAGTCCCTTCTAAAAACCCAACAGGCTTTAGCCAAAACGCTCTCAGAGCCGTGCCTTGCAAGGTGGTTGGCGTAGCATTCTGGAAAGGGGTCCTCAAAACCTGAGGGACCCGAGCACCTCCTCAGTCCCAGCGTGGCCCCCATGGCTGGGAGGTGACGCGCGCAGCCCCACGCTGGTGAGACTATCTCGCTTTTGCCATACCCCAGCAGGCTGATGGGGAGCAGTGGTAGGAGAGGGGAGATCGCAAAGCACAACTTTTCTCCAAGGAGAAACAAATCCACTTTAGAGCCTGCTGTCGCGACACTGTTGCCAAAGGCCATTGGGATCGCTGCAGCCTGACACCCCTTGGCCCCGCGCCCGGTCAGAACTCTGTACTAACTCCGTGACTTCCATTCACCTGAACAGAAATAAAAGAAACAATGGATTTAAAAACCTATTGTGGCTTAGGTTTCTGGTTCCTTTGTGTACTCTTGGTGTGCTGGGGACAAGGCATGCTGCCTGGCTTTGGCTGACAAGAGTATTGCTAACAAGCAGATGATGGGATCTTAAGGAAAGCGGGAGGCGGACTTTATGCTGGGGTTTACGCAGGAATGGCAGGGCATCATGCTCCAGCCTGCTGGAGGACAGAGGTGGGGTAAACAGACATTTCCAGACTGTGGGAAGCCGATGGCTATTCTGCATGCCATGCTTTCAGGAACCAAAAAACCACATGCAAGCCCGCAGCAAAGAGCAGCAGGCGCTGGGCCGAAATCCCCTCTCCCTCCTCAGCGCAGCTGTGTTCCTGAGCGCCTGCCCAGTTCAGCTGCTGCCGAGAAGTTTGCTGATGCACACAATCACGCTGACCTGCAGCAACGCCAGAGGGTTGTGCTTGCGCAAGGCCACGTGGCTGCATCTTCCTCCCCGCCGTCTGCCAGCACAGCCATTCCCAGAGTCGTGGGGACAGGAGCGGGTTGTAGATGTGGATCGCAACACATGTATTATCATCATACTGTCACAAGAAACCTCCACCTCTAGGTGGATGGAAAGGAGTGACATTTTTATCAGTGGATTGCTGTACTCTGAAGCGTTGCATAGGCAAAAGGAGGCTCTGCTTTGTCATGTTTTGGTGGCCACTGCTGTGTGTTTTCATCTCTTTAATATTGTTGAGCAAGAAGGGATCCAGCGCGTGGGTAGGATTTTACAACAGCTTTCCTCTGTTACCAGTTATGTACAAATTGCTCCTGCCTTCTGGCCTTAGGCAACAGGTGGTGCTGCCCCCTCTTCAGGCACAGAGCAGCCCTTGAGACTCCGATGCCAAGAGTCTGGGAAGAAGGGGTGGGAACAAATTGCACTTGTGTTTTTCCCTTGGCCTAGTCCGGGGGATCAGATTTCCCAATGGGGAAAAAAGACTTCCCACCAGGGAAGTCTTTTGTCATGATCTCTCTCATTTCCTCACTTCTCTTCTTGTCAATGATCTCCATCTCACGCATTTTCTGCAAAGGACAAAGGGGAAGGGCTAAGTCGGGGGAGCATGATGGCAGCTTTTTTTTTTCCTTCTTTTGCCAGCCCCCAGAACAAAGGTTCTATTTCCCTGTTTAAGTTACATGCAGAGATTGAAAAAAGGGCTGAAAACCTCTATCCCCCATTCCCCAAATTCGCTCCTTTCCCATGCTGTGAAGGGGAACACTCAGTTCTCTACCTCCTTCCCTGCTCAGGTAATGGAGGAGACTCTGCTTTAAGGTCTCTTAAGGACACTAGGGATTCCCTCCACACATTTTACGCTAATGCCACCGGGACCCTCACATACCTGTGAGATTTCAGTGAGGACAATGCTTTGATACTTCTTGCCCTGTCCTAGAGCTTCCATCTCTGCCAGGAACTCCTTCCTCTCCTGAACTTCATTCACCACTGACAGAAAAGAGAAAACACTGTGGAAAAAGGATTCAGCTGAAAGGCAAGAGAACATATTCCTGTCTAGATCTGAACCCACAATTTCCTAGCTCTGCTCGAACAGTGGTCCCGCCAAGAGAAGGGTCGCGTCTGCTGTTAACACTCATCTTGCACATGTCAGCAAAATACCTTACTAGTCCCTTACACCATCAGAAATGTCCCCCTGCCCATCTTCTTACCGCTCCCCATCTTGCAGGAACAGTAACTTTCTAGTTTTCTTTGTACAGACAATTCTCTGTTGCTTGTGGGCAATTTAACTGCTTTGTGGATGGAGACAGAACCTGCTTAAAGCCCTTGAGGTTCATTAGTTGGAATGCAGCACCCAGTGACCACAACTATCTCTGCGTGGTTGAGACCACAACCATCTTCCCCAGCACAGGCACAGAACATTAGCTGCTGCTTTGCAGCACAGACCTGCAGCCAGCTGGTCCAAATATTGCCACAGTACAAAGTAGGTGGCTATTTCAGACGTGCCAAGGACAACGCTCAGCTTGCAACAAGTTTTAGAGGATACAAAGCATGCGTGAAGCCAGCCGTAGTGGCTTCCCTGCAGCAGGGACCAAAGCACCCCTTCTCTACACGTTATTCTAGCGTTGCGCATCTTTGTGCTGCCCCGGCTAGCGAAGGCCTGACTGGGGTGTACGTACACACAGTGAAAATTTGAGCACAGAGAGGTATTAGGCAGGGTTTTGCCATCCCAGAATACTCTGCAGGCCAAAGTCCGTGACTACTTTAAATTCTGCTTGACATTTAAGCTTTGCTAGTGTAACTGCTCTGATCTCGGAGTGAAAGAAAACAGCCCAAACCATGGTCAGGCTGGCAAGTGTCCTAGTCTATATTGAGTTACGCTGGCTGGAAAAAGGACCCGCAGTACCTGGGCTTCCTGCCCAGGTCACCCTGCTCGTCCCCAGGGTATTCCCCTGCCAGCAGAGTTCATTTTGTGCGGGGAGCCCAGGGAGCTTGAATCTGCCAGCAAACCTCTGCGAGGACAACTGTATCGCAGCGTCACAGCAGCAAGTCCTTTCTCTTGGAAACTGGGCTTTGTGCCTCATCCGCAATGGGCTTCAGGTTACCAGCAACACACCCTGGCACCCCAGCCCGGCTTCCCAGGCTTCCTGCCTGTCTTCTTCCAGGGTACGTAAAGACATACATTCTTCAAACCGGTCAGGCTCAGGTATCTCCTCTTCCTTTGTCTGAACCAGCGTCTGCTTCACGTTGCACTCCACCACATCCTTCCCTGTCGCTAAGATGTTTTGGAGCCTTTGCTTCTCCTTTTCCAAATCTCCTGTGAATGCCGAGGGGGAAATAAATTATTATCAGCCTGTCTCTCCTCAGGGAGGAGCCTGGCCACACCGCTTCCCTGGTAATGATGCCAGAGGAAGCATTACGTTAACAACAGCCCATCCCCAGACTGAACTGCGCAAACACTGCACAGGCATACAGAGCCAACCAAACTCACATCAGAGGTTTGATTCACATTTATAAGCTAGAAAATTCTGTAGCTCCCTTCTTATGCAAGGACTGTGTGAGTCCCTATCACCTGTCACCCCCGTAGCCCGCAGGCAGAAGTCAGCGAGAACTTACAGCAGGTGTCCCTCAGAGATCCATTTTTAACGCATCTTTGAAGACTGAAAGCGTGAGGACGAAGAGCAATTAAGATACCCCCTGCAGCTGCTGAGATTGCAGGCAGGGGATGGAGAGAAGGGGAAGAGAGGGAGCAGTCGGTATCATTTATTCATTAGCGGTGTTTGCCGACTTACGCCTTGCCTGTGGCTTGAATTTCTCTCGCGTGTAGGCATCTCCTGCCTGGCAGACCTTGGCAGGTCGGAGATGCGGTTTAGCTGAAAGCCTGCTCGGCTGACAAATGGCTGGGGAGAACGCAGGCGCTGCAGGCGCTGGCTCTTTGCTGGATGTGGGGTGGCACTGGAGAGGCAGGGTACCTCCTCCTGGAGAACAATCCAAAAATAATGGTAAGTCAGACAGAGAGAAGCCTAGATGGATGACCCTGGGACACCGTCAGCAGAAGATCTGCCTGTTGATCCACTGTAGCACCATGAGCAAAGACCCCGGGTGCCACAGATGTCTCACCCTGGGTGTTGGTACACGCTGACATGAGACAGACTGTGGTTCAAGTCATGCCATTGTGTCTTGTTCCCTGGATGACCCTCAGGGACACCTTGCCCCGTAAGTCTCCGTGTGTCAGCAGCAGCCATGCTGCAGTTTCAAAGCACTTGCCCACCCAAGCAGACAGTGGGCAATTGCCCCCATCTCACGGTGAGCAGCAAAAGCTCTTCACTACAGCACACCAGCGGGCAGGAGAGCGAGAGGGCCATCACTCACGTTTCACGCAGTCCATCAGATACCGCCTCTGGAAATGTGTCAGCTTCGTCTCCTCCATCATTGCTGAAAAACACAGAATCGTAGAATAGTTTGGGTTGGAAGAGGCCTTTAAAGGTCATCTAGTCTAACCTCCCATGCAATGAGCAGGAACATCTTCAACTAGACCAGGTTGCTCAGAGTCCGGTCCAACCTGACCGTGAATGTTTCCAGGGATAGGGCATCTTCCACCTCCCTTGGCAACCTGTGCTGGTGTTTCACCACCCTCATTGTAAAAAATTTCTTCCTTAAATCTAGCCTAAACCTTCTGTCTTTTAGTTTAAAGCCATTACCCCTTGTCCTATCGCAACAGGCCCTGCTAGAAAGTTTGTCCCCATCTTTCCTGTGGGCTCCCTTTAAGTACTGGAAGGCCGCTATAAGGTCTCCCCGGAGCCTTCTCTTCTCCAGGCTGAACAACCCCAACTCCCTCAGCCTGTCCTCACAGGAGAGCTGCTCCAGCCCACGGCGGTGGGACGCTTCACTTCGGGCGGCGGGGGTGGGGAGAGGCGCCGGTGCGCGGCGTACGGGGAGGCCCGAGGAGCCGGGCCCGGCGCCGACCCCGCTCCCCCGTTACCTCTCAGCAGCTCCCGGGTCGCCGGGCTGTACCGGGCTCCCCCCGCCCGGCCCGGTGTCCCACGGGTCTCTGACGTCTCCATGGCGAGAAGCGGCGCCCCGGGAGGGCTCGGAGGCGCGGAGCCGGGGGTGCGGGGGCAGGGCGGGCAGTGCGGCGTCGCGTCGCCCTGGCAACGGCGCCGCCGCGGTACTTCCGGTGGCGTCGCGGCAGGCAGCCGGAAGTGGTTCCTACTTCCGCCGGGTAGGAAGGCGGCGGGGAGGCAACATGTCTGACAACGAGGACAAGTGAGAGCGGGGTCGGCTGGGGCCGGGGTGGGAAGGGAAGGCGAGGTATCGCG